>KL263120.1:24993-44890 GCA_000699545.1 Podiceps cristatus
ATTAAACAGATAAGTACTGGGGTCTCAATTCTGTAGAGGTTTTCAAAAACAAGGAACAGCTCAGAGGACTAATGAGCAACAATAGGCTTTTGTAAGCCCATGTTGGCTGATGCTATCTTATTTGACTTTTATGAAACTAAAAATTTTATTAATAACAGTTTGATATAACATTTTTAGATTTATGTAACATTTTTGGACTGGCACAAGACATTTTGACTAAAACCAGCCAGGGGAGGAAAAAACAAATCACATCAAGAAAAAACCCCAAACAAACAAACAAAAAATCAGCCAAATGCATATTAAACAGATTAAAAATTGATTGACAGGTCTCAAAATGTTGGTGTCAATGGGAAACTAGTGAGGTCCATCAGGTATTGGTTCTTGGCCCTATGCCATTTAACATTTTAGTTGGTGACTTGAAAGGAAGCAGCCACTAAATTTGCAGGAGACACAAAGACAGGAAGAACAGTAAATAACAAAAGGCACAGGTCACAGAGGCTGCTTACCGAAGCAAATGCAATTAAACACTACTTCGAAAGGGGAGTGGAGGAGAATGGAGAAATCCACCAAACACACATCGAGGGACAGGAAAAACAGCTTCTCAAAGACATATCCAGGTCCAGAAGCTGAAATTGGAAGCTGATCAAACTCAGCCAGACATCAGACACTCTTCATTTTACATGGGACCAATTGAAAACACAAGACATGCACTCCAGGACCAGAGTGATGCTTTCCCTAGCCTCCAGTTCCGGAGGTGTTATTTAGGGAAGCATGGGATGGCCGCTAAAATCTATTTCCCTTGTACTCTCCCCAGCACTTATATTCATCATGTTAGGAGTATCATTAACTACTAGGAAGCAAGAGCCACCACCATCGCATCAGGATTTTATTGGATTTCTCATGCCTAGATTTTCTGGTCAAGATTGGATATATTTATCCACAGCTATGGGATTTGAAGCAGGAATTAATTCAGAAAAATCCTACACTCTATGTGTAACACGGGAATTCTGTCTCTTTCAGGACAAAAATCTATTAAACTTGAACGCTTCAGTCAGAGGCATCTTAATAGAAAAGCAAGACCAAGCAACGAGGGAGGGGAAAAAAAGTCACAGGAAAGTTATTAATATACACCAAGTCTCAGGACATGCATATAATTATAAGTTGTGAATATTCTTTTATTCATGCAACAAAATAAAAGAACCTCCCATCCACCTATGATAAGCGATCTCGTTACCTGAATGAAGCACAATTAAGTACTCCAACTACAAGTTAAACCAACTTTGTCTTAGCTTCCTGGGAAACAAAAAAAAAAAGCAAGCTGTGCATCTTCAGGAATTTTTCAAAGTTCATGCTTCCACATTCTTATTAATGAAACTGCACTGTTCAGGGACTTACTGCAGACATCCCTGCTCCAGAGACAACAGATGCTTTAGTAAATCCAAATACTTTCCAGGGACCTTACACATCAATAACCTGGCTATATAACAGTAATACAGACACACGTATACAGAAGAAAAGAACTAAGGATGTTTAGACATGTACTGTTTAAAAAGAACACATATAACCAAAGTCCTATATAGCAATATGTACCTCTTCTATAGCTTTTTTGACCAGAACACCTTGTGTTCCCAAAACAAAGTAAGTGGTATCACCTGATGAGGTCCCTAAACAGGCCCTTGGAGCTCAAGAGAAAAAGAATCCTTTGGCCTTAGACTAACACTTTATTCACTGTAGAACAGCATCTCAGTAGAGAAGTTTCATTTGAAGCAATCAAGAAGCCAACAAGGTACATGCTCTGTCAAACAGCCATTTCACTGTTACAGTAACTTACCACAGCAATAAGCTGAGAAATCAAAAAAGGGACAAAAAACCCCTACTACACAACAGACAAGTCCAGTCAACAGAAGTGCTTTTGACCATTCATCCTGCAAGACTTCATTAAAATTCCACTACTGGTCTGCAATTTTAATAAAGAAGCTGCAGCAGGCCATCCTCACTCTTCTCTCCGAGCATCCCTCTCAACCAAGCAATTCCTTTTCCTCTGAAAATCACATCTAAGCACATTTTCTCTGATGGAATATCAAACTTGCAGCAAGTCATTTAAAAGTTAATGAGCTAAGTATGACAGAAAAACAGCTACATATCTGAGCTACAGGGCTGCAATGCACTGGCCTTCACAACAGAGAAGAGCCCCGCCAAATCCCCTGGAAGAGGGCAGATCTCTCCCCTCTGCAGGGGAGAACGGAGAGGTGAAGAAAGCAACTTACCAGGCTGTTTTGCAGCCTGTTTCCCACATTAGCACTCTAACTGGCAAATTATCTGATTACAACTGAAAAGTCACCCCCCAAAAAAACAGAAGAGACAAGTTATAAAGCTTATTGTCAGCGTACAGAGAACAGCAAGGCAAAAGGCATCATATGGACCATCTCCTACCCCCCTCCCACAAGGAGTGTTTGCGTGTGTGTGATCTGATACCAAGAAAAGAATTATATGAAGGGATGCAACCTTCTTATCTCTAATCAAAAGCCTCAGCAGCAGAATTCAAGAAAAGCTAAGGACTCTGGCTGTCTCAACATCACTTTGAGATACAGCAATTGCTCTGGCAGACTGAGCCATAGTCTTCATGTGGTTTTGTGGGGGTGGGAAGATCCTCCAGTTTGTAGATACTGCATCACTAATCTGGCTAGTTGTTCAAGCCAGGGGCTGTGGGCTTTTTTTCTTTTTACATTTTCACTCAAGATCAGGAGGTTTATTGTATGACTATCTGGTTTTCTTCACAGACAGTCACCACCAGTGCAGGACCTGACTGGAATCTTCACATGTAAATATTTGCATTTTATTACTTTAGAAAATAAACCAGAAAACACAGACATGACAAAATGGCAAAGAATGACAGCAGAAGTGTTTCAATAACTACCAACTCTCTATGTATCCTTAGAAAGGTAGTTTTCACTTAGTGGCAGAATAAGACTTAAATTTAAAAACAAACAAACAAACCCAAACCCACACAAATCAAAACCCAAACAAACAACTTTTAAGGCTAAAAGTTGAAGTGAGAGTTGTTTTTCAGTATCTCAGTTCAAAGATAGAGCTCTTATTTGTTCAGCGTCTAGGTCTGGAGTTCCAGCAGGCAACCAGGTACAACTTCTACCAAGAGGAAACTATACCAACTAGATAGAAAGTTTATAAACAAATTAAGAGAGCCAAATAGCCCAAGAGCGCTCAATACTGCAACACATCATGGACCAAAAGTTTTTACATAGAGACCCAAATGTTGCTCAAACTTGAGGCAATTTTTTCCACATCCAATAGTGTTGCATTATTTATTGCAGCAAAATAAAAACCTTGATTTTTTTTCCCCCGTTGGAGACAACCTGTTAATGCTTCACTGCCAAGTAAAGTTAAGATGACATTCATTAACCACCAGTGCTTATTCCCATACCCCACGCCCCTTTAGCACAAGCACAAGAATAGCTGTGCAGCACACAGAATTGATCTGCCTGGAAAATGCCTCCCACAGAAGAGATCGGATTTCCAGCAAGGTCAATCCACTGCTCCACTTTATTTCATGGCCATAGTAACGCTCATAGCGCCGATCAGCCAGAATCAGGTGTGCTGTCAGGAACAGCTTCCCACAAGTAGGCATAGCAGAGGCCCATCAGTTTAAACCATGGAGGAACCCTCCCTCTCTCTCAAAAGATGTATATGTGGAAGCACAGGATACCAGTGATTTCCACCCCAGCCTCAAGAGATCTGCATTGGCATGGTGCAGAAGCGTTCTAGAGATGTAGGTTAAACTGGCTGAGATATTGGCTATATTTCATACTCCATAGCAGTTCTACTTGAAGAGCATTGCCTTCCCCTAGCAACTCAGTCCCACCCTACATCATTCTGTCTGCAACACACGGCCACTTACTGAAATCAGACTAGATGAAACAATTCAGCTAAAAAACAGCCCAGAAAGGGTAGGCACAAGCTGCTAAATCCATTTAGACAAGGATTGCCAGTAGAAAAAGCATCTACCAAACCACAGCTTTGATCTAGCAAACCGACTCAGTTTCACCTCCTTTATCACAGGAGGTCAGTGATATCATCAGTCATTAGTGAACTAACTCAACAAGTTATTCTCTTCTTTTTGGATCCCAAGTTATAAATACCCCTTTCACCATTGCTACAGAGGTTCTCAAATCCATACAGGAGTCTCCAAAGGAGAACGAAAACGTGATTCTACCTAGGAAACTAAATATAGTTATATCACCCATCATTGAAAATCTGATGGTCTTCAACAAATAGCACAGACCCACATAAGTTTATCAACCATTTCTTAGTTGAGAGGTGAATACACTGAGCTTACCTGTAAGGTAAAAACTGCCAAGAGCCTTTTTAGTCTGTTATTTGTGATTGTAAAAGCCTGTCTGATGTTAAATAAACCTCCATCATGAGTCATTACTTAATTGCCCCAATGAAGAGTATGCCTTCTGACTCCAGCTAGCTAACAGCATCCTGAAAAATCTTAAGATATGCAAAGACACACCACTTAATAAAGTCAAATGATTATTTCACCAAAACACCAGCAAGTATATCTAAATTCAAACAGAAGAGAAGAATCTAGATCCCGGAAAGAAAGTTGAGTCATGATTACAAGGAATGGGAAGCAGGCCTGATGTTTCAAGAAGGCTTCCCAGAAACTTTGGAAAAGTATCCTTAGCCTTCTCAGATTGACTGTTCAGTTTTGGGTCAACAGAAAGGATGATCTAGGTGAAATCAGTTGCTGATACAGGCAGCTACACAAAAATGGACAGGTAACTGAAAGCAGAGCAGGGGGCAAAAGCTATCCACCTTTAAATAACTCCCCCCCCCAAAACAAAGATCAGCACACAGAGAGAAGTATCTTAACACTGAAAGACATGAGCATAGAATTCTTACTAGCTGCAGAGCAGATTAAAGTGACAAATTGTCATCACTGAAGTCACATTTGAAAGTATACCTCAAGGGAGGCATTTGTGAGTCTACAACACAAGGTGCAAAGGGAGCACAGCTAAGCCTAACAGCCCCCTCCAGCTTCACAGTCACTTGCACAACAAGAGTATCAAGAGCACAATGGTACAAAGTGTAAGCACCTAACTCCCACATTCAGCACAGAAGATATAGCTCTATTTCTGCTGTTACTCTTGTGCCAACAGAACTAACTACTAGCAGAAATATTCTTACCTATCCTTCATTCACACCTGGAGTTATGCCTATGCACTAAAGCAGCTGCAAGCCCCGATACTCCTCCAGAAGCAGAGAAGCATAACCACAGCTGCTGACAACTTTGTAACAAAATATTCTAGCAGCAAAACAATTTGGTGCTGAAATAAGTTGTGAGAACTGAAATTGCCAGATGTGATGGAGCATTACTCAGTGTAGACAAGGAGCAGTGAACCTTCTTTAAAAAAAACTACACACAGACGCAAGAAACCTGCAGTAAACAGCTATAAGATAGCCTGACCTTTGGGGTTTAGTGGAAACTTTCCAAAAAAGCAAGTGACTGATAAATCTCTCACTTCTGATGTCATGTAATGTTTGCCCATCATTTCATGTAGCGATTTTTTGAATCTTACCAATCTTTTTCCTTCAGATGCAGGTCATCAAATTTTTTAAGCTATGCCTGCAGATGTGCTTCACAGGAGAAACACCCAGTTTCTGTAGAGTATTTTGTGTCCAGCCTCAAATGGGGTTACACTGAGATTTTCTTTTTCCTTCTTGACAGTAACATGGGACAGAAGAAAGGCTATTCAACATTGGGCATTTCTAGTCACACTCCTCCTTTTTCACTGGCCAAACAACTGTATTGGTGCATACAGAAAATGATGAAAAAAATAATCGCTTTTGCTTGCATTACTTCTAGACAGGAACAATTTCCTGGCTTCATCCAGTTACGTCAGCAGCAGGACCAAGTGGCAGGACCAGGGACAGCTTAGACAGCAGCACTGCTGAAATCAAGACCTGTTTGACTTTCTCATTCGCTCTCTTGGATTGCCCTTCCCGTATTCCATTTTGAGACACATCTGAAGGAGGTATTGGATCAGAGCTGAAGACCATATTCAGAACCAAAACCTTGGAATTTGGTCAATGCAAAAATAACACTATAGAGAATGTATCTTTTATGACGTCCATTCGGGATTTCAAAGTTAGAGCCAAATATCTTTTCTGGGTAGCTACAATGAATTTGGTGCCTACAGATATATTTAACAGTTTGCATTGCACTTAACTGAGTTATGTACACAGTAATTTCAGCTCCTATCACCATCTTCCTCAAGCCAAGCATTTCTGTGCAGCTTTTTGACACTGCCTAGTCTTCTCCATCTCATTTACTCCAGACCTTCTAGGACTCCTGGGGCACAGCATGGTATCAGCCTTTCATAATTAAGGCAGTCAAACCACTGCCCTTTGGTTGAGGCCACTTTATTCCCATACTACTTTAGTTTTCAGTCTAGTTGAAGTTCTTTGCTTGGAAGCAGCATGTCTGATCCGAACTTGAGAGAAGACAGCAGTCCCATGCTTTCTCCATGCTAAGCGCTCCTCAATATCATTGAATTACAGCGGAATCTCAGAATATGCTCAGTTAAGCAAATTCTGGTTTCTAGTCAAGAACATCAAACTGTTACAAACATCTGGAGGTCAGCCTTCTAGAACAGCCAGCCTTGCCCCAATTTTACGGTTGATACCTCAATAAAAAGGTCTTCGCAGACCTCTTACTGCCTCAGGTCTGTTCAAAGAATGAAGTCCCTGTTTAGAATGCTCAGCAGATCTAAACCAAGGTCTTTGGTGCTAAGTGAAGAAACACTGGGAGAACACTCAGCCTTCTAAGAAACTGCCCACCACAGATCCTTTGTTCAAAATCCAAGTTAAATATTCCAGATAATCTACACACAAAGTTTCTCAAGCTTGGCATTCTGCACTATGTCATATTGCTAAATTCATTGGAGACCAAATTATTTGTAACAACCTCTATATGAGGAAACAACAGAAACACTTCACAGTTTTGAGTGCTGCTTTGTTAGAAAAGCTTCAGCTTTTAGGATGGGAGTCACCATCCACTTATATCCAAAGCAGCTCTTTTTATAACTTCTGAACTGTCCTTTCGGAGCAGAATCTCGGAAGTGGATTTCCTAATCCATGACTAGGAACTGCCAGCAGTACAGCCATATAAACAGTGAAGGCATTTGATACAAACTGGGCTTCTGCAGGCTACATGCTAACCATCTAATCCTAAGGAATTAAGTGTAGAGTAGCAGTAACATACTCAAAGTTACAAAATAGGTTGATGTCTATGACACTTTGTAAATATCTTCTCTTAAGGTCCCTTTTTCCCTTCAGAATTCTTCAGACTTAAGTTTCTCTAAAAGAAAACCAGTATCATGCACATGTAAAGAACAAAGTATGGCATAAAGAACAAACAATGAATTGCCAAAGTCAGTGTGTCCAGGATCACTAACAACAATTTCATGTAAGTGCGCCTTAGTCCCCACTGCTGTCCATTTTATACTTGACATCCTCTGAAGGTTATTTCCGATACATCCAACTTCTTAAAAAAAGTGTTCTTTGACACCAGAAACATTTCCGGACTCAAATATTAGACTTCTAGAACACACTGTGCTTCAGCAGATTTGATAAAACAAACAATAGTACTCAATGAGTCTCAAATTACCTTGAAAAGCTTGTAAACGACCGTAACAAACTTGATTTTCTATAAAACCACAGGAATAACACCAGAAGGGGTGAGTGAAGGAATCAGTCACTAAAACAAAATGCAGTAGGAGACTAGAACAAGTGTTGCTAAACACTGCACTTTCCTAGCACTAGTTATTCTGAGAACACCTGTCAAAGTAGTCAAGCCAAAGTAGATCTGCAATCCTACCTAAATTTGTTACTCATGTACAGAGCTGGACAGTACAAATGAAAACCCAAGCAGAGAAACTACATCAAATTACTTTAAAATGTTAGCCAAGAAGATCGGCAACAGTTCTAAAAGAAATTCAAACCGCACAAAGAGAAGACTCCTTTCATTTACAAGGGTAAAAGAATGGAAGCGCACTGGAAAACTAAGGCTGCAGATGAAACTGCGAAATCCACAGCTATACAATGAATATTGCCATCAGCAACAAATTCACTTCAGTAATTCAAATAGTTTCTTATAGTAGTGTTTCAATAAGTAACTCAAATATAGTAGTAGTTGAATACATGAGACAGTCCAAGAGGTGGACAAGTCAAAAATACATTTTTAAAAATAGCACATTAGTTTAATGCTGACTTCTTTGTCTTTGAACTGCTAATTACTGCCAGACGATTGCTTACATAACAGAAAACATGCAATTTCTCATTTTGCAATAGCTACACAATCACAAAACACATTTAAAAGGAAGCTGCATTATCAAATCTGCAAAAATAGTTTAGCATAGGGTTTACTCTTCCAGACAACTGGTTCCTTACAAGTACCAGAATAATGTGACCTGCAATGCAGGGATTAAAAAAACTTCAGTGTGCAATTTTATTTTAACACTTATTTGATGCAAGTATTTCTGTAGATATTTGACTATTTCAAGTATTCAAAAATCTCTCCTAGGGCCTGTATTCATGCATTCAGAAGTCTGAAGTGGTCTTTCATAAATATCTTGAACACAGTCTAAAGATTTTGTATGTTCTTGGATTAACCTACAGTTAATCTTATTAGACAAAGAGCCAAGATTTTCAAGAATGAGTGCTAAAGCTATAACACTAAACAAGCCTGGCTCATTTATAAAGCGACCCTGAAATTCCTCCTACCCCTGCACCCATTTTAAAGTCACCAATAAGCACTAGTCAGACTGCAGAAAAACTGTTTCTACCAGCAGGCTTCTGAATATGCATAATGCCAATAAAGCTAATTACATTTCAAAAAATATTAATCTATGTGCAATTAAGATACTGCCAACATTTTAATGCAAAAAATTGTTTAAATATACTAACATCCTAGTCTTGGGATATCCAGTCAAGCTACGCAAAGAGATGTGTTTGTCCCTTGCATACTCCCAAATGTGGAAGTAGGATCAGAAACTGGATCTGGAAGAAAGGGTAAACAGCATGTTAGTTAAATTCACAGAGGATACTACGTTCGGAGATGTTGCAAACATTAGTGAAGACAAATACATAAATGACCTAGAGAAAATAAAATTAGTTTGGAAACAAAAATGTCTCATGAAAAGTAACTTCAAACACTCAGTATAGAGGAAACATGGGGATAGGGGAAGAAAAAGTAAAATGAAAGAAACCTGGAAGCAGCAACAGTGGACAGTCAGATGAATATTTGCATTGAAAAAACAGTTTGGAGTTGCAGAAGTATCAAACAGAGCAGGGAAATTAAAGTTCTTTCTATAGTCTTTGAGCCAGTAACAATAGCCATCTCCTTGTACAATTGCCAGGGACTGAAAAATTCCCCTTCACTCCCAGCAAGGGGAAAGCTCTTCTCAATGGCAAATCAAGTTCTGCAGGAGGTAGGGTTTAATTTTTTTTAAGCAAAGTTACCATACGGTTAGCATAAGCCTACGCAGCAGGTTCTTCCAGTACTTCTGCTGCTCATGGCTTTGTGCAGAACAGGAGGAAGCTAACAAAATGAATCCATTTTTACAGGTGCAACTCAATCTCGTATTGTTCAGATTTATTCATGTGGTCCTTGAGAAAAGGAACCAAAACAGTTAGTTCAACTACAAAAAAAAAAAAAAAAAGGCAGAAAATCTCTTTACCATTTACTTTTGCCTTAAAGTTACTTTCCCCAAGAATGACATCCACTCATCCATCACGGTAGACATCTGCACTATCCAGCTTTAAGGGCAAAAGCAACAAGATGAGAGAACAGTTTCTACCTTTAGAAAGGCTAGTATAGGATCCCCACTCCCAGCAGCCACCTGAATATAAATGCAGAAGTTTAAGTAACCAACATACATCTTCAAGGATTGTCAAGCCTTTGTCCTTCAGAAAGACTTCCAGGCACAAACAAAAAATCATTTACTCCGCTTCATCTCCAAATTAACAAAATAGGCTAGTTTTGCAGGATTTGTTAGTCTCACTAACAAAACTTCAGTGAGTCAACTACATAGACGCTTTATACTCAGGGCAGTCCACAGAACAAAAAGGAAATGAAAAATGTCTTTTAGAAGAAGCCATCTTTGCCTATCATTTTGCTGAATCTTAGGACAAGCTCCAGCATGGCGGCTTCAGTTTATGCATATCATCATCACATGAAACGGGACTGAAGGTTTTCCTTCCTCTTGACAACTGCTAAGCTACGTGATTTCTGAAATAAGTCATCCTACGAACATCTACAGCTCTTGCTTGTGGTGTGATGGCAAGAACAAAGAAACAGTTTCTACCACTCTGCCTCATCGTTGACAGAGACTGGTTAGTCGTGCATATTTCAATGGAGATTCAAATGACAGATTCACAGGCATCCCTCAAGCCAAAGGCTCATGAAACGCAGCTTTTAAAGGTATTGTAGTACCACTTTAAAGTAGTTCAAACCATAGGGCCAATACAAAACCAAGAACCACATCATCCCACTGAAAAACTCAATGTGTTTTAGGAAGATGTGAGGCTTTGGACACAACAAAAATTAACCTTTGCTCTTTTGCAGCAGGGGACATTGGCAAAGTATCTATGTAATCTTGTGCCCATTTTGAAGGATCAGTGCTAGCATGCAACAAAACTCATGGAGGCAAACTCTTCCCTTCTCTGCTCCATCACTCATTCCTACCCCTGCACTCCATCAGTTACACTAAGGCATGTTCACAAGGCCACATAAAGGACTGGACAAATTATTTTTGCCCACCCCACCACCTTTTGAATAAGAAAAAAAAAAAAAAAAAAAGAGAGAGAGAGGTAACTTCTGCAAGTTCACCTTGCATAAAAATGGCTGTTGAGGGACAAGACAAAGGTATAAGTAGCCAGAATCCCAATTCCAATAAGGGCAAAGCGTAAGTGGCCACACAAGGGGTTGCCTTAAACAATGCCACCATGAAAAGCATGCCCAGCAAATCCCAGAGTACATCTGCTTGGGAACCAAAAGTATAGCTACTGCTTCAAGAACAGAGCTCACACTTACTCTAATTTGTTAGACATCTAACTGCCTTGGACTCCTTGCAAGTGAAAAAAAAAAAACAAAGGAGATGTGTATTACAGAGAAGATGCTGGAGAATCAAGGCCTGTTAGAACAGAAAGGAGCTGGAGTCAACAATACTGTGTGCTGCACAGGTTTCTGCAGTGTGCTGCTGAGCAGAGATGAGACATACAGGAGCAGCCCAGATTCGTGCTCCCGCAGGAGCCACCTCTGCAGGGATCACAAAGCTCTAGTGGAAGGCAAAGGGATCTACTGCTGAATGAGCAAAGAGATGTGTTCTGGGAATGGTTCTTACTCCAGTTCTTTCTCCCAAACACCATGCTGGTCTGACATAGCCCTGTTGTTCTCTTTGGTCCACCACCAAGAGCTGCTGGCTGACAAATCTCAGCAAATAAATTCAGCACAAGTGCTGAACTGCCCTTAGCTCTACCTGATTTTTGCCCTGGTGACTTCTGTTTGGGAGCAAGCCCTATGACAACTTTCAACTTTGTGTAAAGGCAAAATCCCTAAGACAGTAGGCATGGTGAACATGCATCCTGACTGGATGACCACACAGAAAGCCCAATACAAACCTGCTCAACTCATACATCTTGTGATCAACTCATGGATCCTCTGTGGCAGGGATTCTCAGTGAAAGGGAAGATACTGAGCTAAATCCAGAACGCTCCACAGCGGTCTGGTGTAATGAGGGGTCGACTACCCTCAGGAGGTTTCCCTGGCTAGAAATCTACTGCCTCTGTCATTTGGGAAAGCACAGCCCCTTAAACGAGTTGATTCAGCACTGTTCCATCTCTCCAATTGACATCATAAACCTAAAGGTGTATGACCCAAATGGGTAAACCGAAACCCTTCCTTTAGGATAACATTCAAAAGTGTGCTGACTCTAATCCAAAAGGAGAAGAATTAAGATTACAATTATACTGTAAGAATCAGAAACAAGAAATACCTTTAAGAACCAGAAACAAGAAATACCTTTAAGAACCACTGCGAAGGTGGTTTTCATAGATAGATTCAGCTGGTTTGATCTCTGGAAACCTGCTGACAGCAACTAGTGGTGATCCTAATGTCTCCATTACAGCACCAGTTTCTCTCTAATTTTCTGTTAATTTTATGAAGAACACATTGGATAAGACATTTTTACCTACTCACTGGAGACATGCTGCAACTTGAGGCACAGTCACTAGCAAGGCAGCATCAAGAACAGAATGAGGCTTGCCTGACTCAAGTGCTTTAAAAGGAGTAAAAAAAAAAAAAAAAAAAAAATCAACAGCAGTAGCCTGCGTGTGCATGTAAAATGTATGACTGCAAAATATGCTGTGTAAATTGTTAATTACAAGAAGCAGAGTAAGGCTCAAAATTCCACAACTCACTCATCCCAAATTACTAGAAGACAGATTACTGCAAACTGAAGGTCACTAAACAGGGAAGTGGACTCTGCAGCATGTCTTCAATGTTTTGAAGCTATGATAACTGATTACCTGACACTTTAATCCATGGTAAATCCACCCCTCCACTGAAAGGGCTGATCCCACTCACCCTCCCCACCGCTCAAATGCTCACTCATCTTGCATTTGCATGCTAACAGGACAAGATGGTTCAGGGATCAGTTCCCTGATGCAACCCACCGTGCATTTACACCAAGTGAGGGCACCAGCACAAAGGGGGTGGTATGATCATCCCTCTCTGCAGCATTTTAAATCTACACTAGGTTAAAAACTACTGTGTAACCATGGATTGTGCTTTTACAAGAAAATTCACTTCCACTGCTATGCACCCCTTGGAAGTGTATTCTATCTTCCTATGGTGGAACCAAGGCCTTTCCTGAAGGATCTTCTGTATTGGCCAGCATTAAATGTGATTTCTCACAAGTTACCATCAGTTATTGCTTAACCCTCTACCTACTATACATGCAATGTAAATTCACACAGTTTGGGAAGGTCTGTAGATGGACATGCAGTTTCTTCAGAGTCAGGGTGAAATGCTTTATTACAGTTGTTCCAGCACAACCTATCCTTAATTTAAAAGGGAAAAAGTCTACTCAATGTTTCCTGTAGCATGTCCTACACATGCTAAACACCAAGTTTAGGATACATAAACTATGATCAATAAATTTCAGTATTTTCCACTATAATAATGATTTTGCAAAGAGAATAATTTTATGCCTTTTCAGAAACCTGACCCTCTACATATTTGCTTACATTATTGTGATGCAATACAGTTAAAAAAATACATAGTGTAATGCTTAACTTCATTCTGGAAAAAGAATAACTCATGGCTCATAAGTCAACACTGGTTCTATCAAACATTCTTGAGGACCATTTTCTGATGTTAATTTCCTTAAAAGAATGGTTCTCTGATGAATCTAACCAGGCAAATCTCTATGCTGTCCTAATCCTTAAGTCATTAACTGAAAACAATAAGCTTTTAGAATAGCTTTTTCCAGACAACTTCTATTTGGCTTTTTAAGCTTAAAAACCAAACCAAAACAAAAAAACAAAGAAACAAAAAAAAAAAAACCCACAAAACAAAAAACCAAACCACACCACAGAACCTGCCTGCCATCTCCCACCAGTCTCTCCCCAAACACTATCCCCCAAGTTTTCACGCTAGAAATTTAATAAGCAAAGGCTTCAAACAAATATACTACTTTTTCTCTCATGGGGAGATGACAGGTATTTACCTGAAACTGTTTTTCACCTACAGTGGGAAACATTTCCCAAAAATGTTGTAAGAGGAAGACTAACAGAGTTTAGTCTGTAGTTCCAGTACCTTAAAACTAAATAGCCATGATTTCCCTTCAGACTGGTCTGAGTTATGCTTACCCCTACCCCACCAAACAAAGAAGAAAATAAAACCAGAACAAAACACCACAGCCCCCAAAACAACAAAACACACCCCTAACCACCACACCACTACAAACATCTATTTTAGGCTATATTTTTAATGCAAAAAATTACTTCATTGCTCTAGTTGACCTTCCATTTTTCTTGTTTCCGGATTTCACAGAAACATCTCTCAACTAAACTGACTATACCACTTAGTGTGGCACTCACATCCCACTTAGTCGAGAGGCAGAACAATAAAAACTTTTTAATTCTTTGTTTTAGATGCACCTTTACATTCCTTCAGTAGACTCAAACAAGGCGAGTAATTATACAGGTATTAAAGTTTATCATGTCCTTTTCTAAAAGCATTCTTTGTGAAGTTTGACCCTCATTTACGCTAAGCCTGGATTTCCAAGAGACCTAGTTTTAGAGAGATATTAATTTTCCTTCACTGGTTCTGAGCGTTCAGACTCTTGGGATATTTCAAGGCTATAATAGTGTCTTGTTAGCTCATATTCGGCTCTATCTTGTCTACCTCCCTTCAGACAACTAACAGGGAGGAGCCACCTGAGTAAAAGAATGCATCACCAAGGAGATTGAAAGCCTGCAGACAAGTACTGTGCGTGTCACTTTGCAAACGACAGTAAGCTTATGACCTTTTGTGAGGCCACCTGTAGGAAAGATCATATTCCCAAAACCATCTGACTCATTCAGCTTTAACCCCCCAACCCTATTCCGAGGGTGGGCTAGTTACTGCAGTAAGAGCCAAAGCCCACCTGCATGCTGGCTGCCATGCTAACCGAAAGCAGGAATTTGTCCGCAGGAGAGCCTCATCTGTCACACCTAACCACCAGCTGCTCCGGCAGGCACCAGCGCCCTTTCGCAGCCACTGCAAAAGCAGAGTTTGTAGTTCAGAGGCAGAGGACACCACTTGTACGGATTTCTCCACATACCCACATCCACGGCTGTCCTTCTGGCCCACGCACGGCTAAGGTCGCCTGCACCCTGCTGTCTAAGCCAGGACCTTTCACTAAAGCCAAGGCTTATCAAACCTTGACTTTAGGACCCAGCTTACAAACAGACCCTGATATAGCACTGGCAAAACTACGAGGCAGCAAACCAGTGTTCGGAGCAAGAATTTTTTTTTTTTTTTTTTTTTTTAAGGAAAGTTTTGCCACCACCAACAGAATCTGAAAACTATGCAATAAATTCAGCACTCTCAACCCTGCAAGTCCACCAGTACAAACCAGCTCTGAAATTAGCTGTCTGCTGCTTCCAGGCAGAACCATGCAAACTCTCCTGGGCAGCACCGTGGCAGGCTGACAGCAAAGATCCATCTGCCTTAAAGATGAGATCAGAGCATCACTCATCTCTGCCTCTAACCTGAACATGAAAGAACTATTTCTCTTCTCTTACAGCAATGGAAAGCCCTCCAAGTTCCAGATACCAGAAGGACAGACAGGAAAAACATCAAGCAGGATTTAGGGTTAGGATGACAAAATGCCTGTGTGCATGAGAAGCAGAAGGTGCTGATTTCTTGGGAACTAGTGGTTTTGCATAGGTTTGGGTTTTTTGGTTTGTTTGGGGGGGTTTTTTGTGTTTTTTTAAAAAGAAAAGAAAAAAAAAAGTAGGTTTAGTACTTTCAGTCCTGAGAGGGGAAGAAAAGTTTCCAAAAATAACTGCTTACTTTCTAAAGTTTGTGAGGTGTCATCACAAGCACATTTAGCTGCTAAAGTTCATCAACATGCCAGTAAGTATAGACCAAAGCAGCTGTGATCGACTTCTCCCTACATGCCTTCCCCTCCACCATCTCCCATTATATATAAAGCTGCATAAGGCATTTCCTACCTCAGGGGCAGGAGCAGTCCTTAGGCTACATGAGAGAAAATTTAAAGCCCTATCTGCTGTTCTTATTTGGAGCACAGAATTCAGTTCAAAGTACAAGCAGCAGGAAGATACAAATTCAAGATTAGTCACAGGCAAACAGACGATTTAGGAACAAGAACCAATCTGTTATAGGCAAGGAGCACAGCCTCCATGGCAAAGTAGACTACAGTCTGCAACATCTTTAACTTACAAAGTCAATTTTTAATCTAATTTGAAACTGAGTAACTTGTTGAGCAGAGTAACCTCTGAACTCTATATTCAATTTTGTACTCTTAGCGTGTGCTCAGTCTGTGACCTCAGCTATGGTCCTACTAAAACAGAGTGAGCTGGAAGAGCAGTCAGGATGGAGACTATATGGGCTTTGATACCCAGAACAGCAGTGCATCTAGGGATCACCAAATGGCTCAGCATCCATTCCATACTTAAAACACCTTTTAGTCACTAAAATAAATAAATCCATGTCCCCTCGAGACCAGAAAGGCGGTTTACATGATGTTTCAGGGTATCTGCCAATGCATGGCATTGAGACCACTTTACACTCAAGGCCATGTATTCAAAATTCCCTTCAAAACTATGTAAGGTAGGAGTGCTAATGAAATTTTCAGATCCAACACAAAACTCTATAGCAGGAGCTTAGCCTTCACAGCAAGGTTCTTGGAAGAGAAAATGCAGAAGCCTCAAGTATAGGGAGTACAGCACTTAAAACACCACTCTAACCTTTTTCCAGAAGTTAGCTCTCAAGTTGAGGTTCTCCAGGATTAGTCTCCTCCATTATATCCACTTTTGGATAAAATATACTTTTAAATATTTAGGTATGAGAAGAGAAAGGAAAGATAAAACTCAATCCTAATCTAATAGATGACTAAATATCAGCTCATACTCCTTAACACCTACAGCCACTTTGGAAAGGAAAAACAGCCTTTGTTTACAAATCATTTAGAGCAGTAATTTTCAAACTGTGGGCTCCCAAAAAGCATAAAGACCCCACGCAATTTAAACTATTGGCAATAGCCTTGTTTTTCCACAGTTGCTTCTTGCCAACTCCAGGTTGAAAACCACTGATTTAAGAAAGCCCTGGCAAAACACAATTCTTCCCACAATGGGTTAGGCTTGTTCAAGGGATAAATAAAAAGATCATACACAAAATGGACCTCCACGTGGCCTGTCTCAACTGAGCACTGAAGCTCTTCACTCCCAAATGGCTGTGCACCTCTAAAGAAACATTGCAGAGCCAAATCCAAGGGATTAGACTTTGTGAAGTTTACAAAAATACTCCTTTAACATATGAGAACTAGGTTCTCATAGCATCTTACCATACAGTTCCAGACGATTACATTTTTGTTACTTTGTGTGAACATACAGGATGACAAGGAGGACAGAAAACATCAAAACCAAGAGAAGCATGCAGGCAATAGTTAAGCATTTAGTCAGAAATACCAAAATAAGTGTTATACTTGCTATAATATTGTTCCCCAAGTATAGGTTAGGATAACCTAAACATTCACGGGAGACATTTCAGGGAAAGTTACTTTTTCCCCCTCCAAGAGACTTTGACACTTCATTTTTACAAAGGCTCCATACACCTATCTTACGCAACACGTTTTGAAGTATGGATACTCATCTAAACCTACACATAACCAACATTCCACACTTAGTTTTTCCCCTCACACTTTTTCGTCCTTCACTCAATCTTGTAATATTTTGAAAGATAGTAAGCTACAGACTGCAGATGTATGATAACCACTAGGGTCAGTGAAACATTCCAATTTCAGTTGAGTAAGAGTACAACTTTTCCAAAGGACATTAAAAACCAGCAAGTGGCACTCCCCTTACTTGACAGTGAGGCCAATTAGATCAAGAAACAATCACTGAAAACCACAGGTTTTTTCCAAGAGAAGTTTTCCTTGTTGCCTATTTTGGAAGTGAAGACTATCAGATGACTTTTTTTTTATTTTCCATTAAAAAAATAAGCAAAACCGTTGTGAGAAATTCCAAAAGAGAGATTATAGTATGATACAAACAAAAGTTTCACTAATCGCTTCAAAACATAAAAGGGAAAGCTAGGGATAAGGTAGCTATGCTCCTTCTTTTCTGAAGGATGTAAATGGAATACTTGCTTTAAGATGATTGCTTTCAAGTTTTCTTAGGTCACAAAATGACATTACCTCCATGCTTTTCTGTTCTCTTACTTTTGCAGAGCAAAATGGAAGTTAAGTGTCCACCTCTGCAAAAAGTTTTCTGCATGCAAAGGATACAATGGCATGTTTTCAGAAATGTATCTAGAGATCATGATAAAGCATCACCTAGAAAGCAGCTTTCATTATTTTTGCCACAATTATAAATCTTAACCCAGGAGACGATCAAACTTGAGACAAGGTCTGCTGTAACTCTAGCTTATCTTCAACCTGTTCACAAAAAGGACAAAATAATTGCCAAGTAAGCCAAGAGTCAAGCAAGCCATTTTGCTATCAGCATTTAAACAAAGCCAGTAAGGTCTAATCACAATCCATTTTGTGTATTCCAACATATTTATATATTTCTTAAGAAGCCCAAGACTGCAGGGGACACAGCACAAGCTAAGATAGGGCTCTGCTGACCACAAGATTCCCTGGCTGAAGCGTACAAGCACATTACTCTGACTAATCTGTGGCTATCCTATAATGAAGTTTCAAAACTGACCCACATGGTTGCCTGGACATGAAGCACAGGCAGAGTATGCAAGAGCTTTGTATGTATGAATTTGCTGCAGAGAGTTCAACAGCTGCAGGACTAGCCTGGCCTTGCAAGGCAGGAGGCTGAACTCAAAGTCTATTACACAGGTAACACGGTAAACTGCCACCTGTAACATAAATAGAGCAGCAAAGGGAGCCAAACAGCACGTTGCTACAGCCTATTAACAGACGCAGCTATGCGCTTAGGAGAACAGAGTGAAGAGCATTAGCATTATGTGCTGGCCTGGAAGTATTAGGGTGGGGAATTGCAGGCTGTGGGCTTAAACTTTCACATCCCTTTGTTAGTGTAACCAAGAGAAAAAAGAAATCAAGAAATGAAGAACCCTGCAGCTTGACTACCTGTTCCTCTTCCTACTGTGGCAGTTACTCCACTTTCGAAATATGACCACCACTCTAACCAAGTAACAGCAGAGGAAGGTGAAAGACCACATCGGATCCTCATCTACATAATTCTCTCCAGCTAGATATTGAAATGCCTGTGCTATAAGCGTACGCAAAAAATGTTCAAAGAGAACCAGGAAATTTTTCATTAGCAAACTCAACTCAAGAGTTAAGATTGCCTGGTCGCCTCTGATGTCCTTCCACACTGCTGGATTCAGCTTCTGAAAGCTTCCTTTGTTAACAAATACTAGGCTCTTGTCCAGTCCTCTTTTCTCCCTCCCATAAAATATCATGGTCCTCGGGGCATAAGGAACATCCTTTGTCTCCCTGTAAGTCTTCCCTGTGCAGCCACTTTGCCATCACTTCTCGAAAATGCAACAGGAGTACCATCTTTTCTCCTCTCTGTAAGAGGAGTGGAAAAAACAGATGGAGACATCATCTAATAACAATTTTACTACAAAGGAAGTAGTGTCCTGCAGAAATGTTGAAACACCATAACCTTCATCTTTCACGTGCCAGCAGTGTTGATGTGTAACTTAAATTTCCTACTCAGCTTTGAGAACCAAATTTTTTGTCAACTCACCATAAAAGAACATGTGATACCACACAGCATACAAAACAAACTAAATCTGAGGTAAAAGGTAAATGACTTGAAGATGTCCAGAGAAACAGCAGTACAGAATTCTTCAAGAGAAAGAAAAAGAAGTTTAAGCTGTCACTTCCCAAAAGAAGCCAAGGCCACACGGATTTATTGGAGAGAACTGAGGAACCTCGGAGGCCTGCAGAGATACGGGGGAGAAGTGGTATAAGCTGCATTTTATTAATGGAAGTACTGGACGAGAGCATCCAACATGGTTGGGACAGCAAAGCCCACCATTTCATTATCAGGGAGAAAGCATGGTATAACCACAGCGCTTTGAAGGAAGAGGGAGAATGAA
>KL263121.1:0-13429 GCA_000699545.1 Podiceps cristatus
ATATATATATTTTTTAAATAACAATCTAGGTCGGGGATTAGAATCCATACCAAATCAACGTTACGCTGCTCTGTGAACGCAAACGGCTCACTTGCATTGGCTCTAGCACACGGGGTTTTTTCCCATTAGCTAAGAAGAGCTGGTTTTATTTGCTTAATCGTATGCACAGTCGAAACTGCACAACTTTTTGAGAAACATCCATCCCTCAGAGGAGGCTGCTTACATCTGTAAGCCAGGATCCCCGGGGCCAGGGAAATGCCCCCTCTTCGCTGGGTGAAATCGCATCCTGGGTTGACTCGAATACCAAATCTGAAAGTGTCATTTCCCCTCTCACAGCAAAATGTAATGGTGCATTGTGACCAAATGCAACCAAAGTAACAGCCTTGGCTCTGGGTAATTAATAATTCCCTTTCCAGCCTGGTCTGCATGCTCACACGCTGGCCCTCCCCGACTCCCAGCAGGCAGTCTGAAATTCCCTGCCAGGTATTAATTAATGAAATCATCGCAGATTTTCAGCAACTCATTTTAATAAACACTCCTGGCCAGAGTTTAAAAAAGAAAAAGTTATCGGATTTAATGTACTGTTTCAGAACTGCAGTACTGTTGGTGATGCTTTTTATTCAGCCTATATGGCCACACTTCCTCTCACCTGTAACAACCTGCCCTAGAAAAAAAAGGCAGCCTATGCAATGACAACAAAAATGCTCAGGAAAATCTAAACTTGCTCTGTTAGTTTACCCTTGAAAGCAAATATCTAAAAAAACGTTAGTGGCCTGCCCTTTCCAAGGTACACTACATGGGTGGTACTCTTACAATAGAAAATAAAACCCCAATGGGAAAAAAAAAAAAAAAAAAAAAAAAAAGGAAAAGAAGCGATTGGGAAAGAGAAGAAAGAAAAAGCTCAGGTGAGTGAAATTCCATGGGGAGTTTTAGCCATTTAATATTCATTGGGCATATTCCTCAAAAGTCGGTGCACACCGTACGAATTCCCCTGCACATCTTTTTGTCACTGTATGATTTTTATGCCCTGAGGCATCATGAAACACCAACGTTAAGATTTAAGGATCGGAATTAAAATTTTAATAGAAAAAGCACTCAGACTGGCACCGACGAGTAGCACATCACAGGAATGTCATAAACATCTCTTAGCAGCAACAGAGCAAGCGATAGCACAGGGAATTTATATTCATTATTCGATAATTTGACACTCACTAATATGATTTGAAATTTGTGTCTGTTTAACATAGGGAACAATGGGTCTAGTCGATCTGCAGCGACCCAAAGTACAAGGAAACGGAAGGCTGCGGCCACGGACGGGTGGCATCCAGCGGCCCCCGGGCTCTGCCCCCTTAGTGACCGGCCAGGCCCGCCGGGTTCTGGGGGAGCCCACCCCGCTTTTCTTCCCTAATTTTGTTCTGTTTCAAAGATCACGCGCCAGTGTGAGCGCTCCATCCCTCGATCCCCCGCTAGCGCGGATGATTCCTAAAGGAAATGTGTTAAAACCAGCCCGAAGCTCGCAACAAAGGTTGTCACGAGCCTCATCAGTTCTTAAACTTTATCGGGGTTGGGCTGCAGCAGACGAGGATCAGCAGATAAAGATCCCGGTGGGAAACATCTCTGTTGACGAGATGTTAATTTTCACGTTTCCCCAGTTATGCACTCCCTTCTTTTTAAAATTAAGATTTTAAAATTATTTTCTTATTAATGAAAATTGCTTTGGACTTTTTCAGCATTTTGATAGAGTGAAATACAGAAAAATAAAAATTTATAAATAATGAAAAGTTAAAGACTTGGTCAAGACCTTTGCACCACAGGGCCACTGGCAGGGAGCAGGGTGATTTTTGACTGAGGGCAGATTTCTACTCATCCTATATACACGGCATCGCTGTGGGTTTTGGGCTGGCTTTTTGGGATTTGCTTTTCCTAAGCAGAGGCTGGATGAAAGGCTCTTGCAAGCTAATTGTTTGGGTTTTTTGTTTTTTGGTTTTTGGTTTTTTTTTTTTAAAAAAAAAAAAGAGGAACAGATATGCAGAAGCATCGAGCACCAAAAGCCACTTACTTACTGCTTTCAGCAGGCGGGGAACCCTGGCGAGCGGAGCTGCGCAGGAACCGTGGCCTTTCTGCTGGCAACACCTGCGTTTCTGCGGGTGACTAACGGGTTTTAAGTGCAGACGTTACTGGAAACCCGTAACCACGGGAGTCATTCTTGCCTCCTCTGTTCCGCTGGAGTACTGGAGACCATGAAGGAGCCATTGGGGATATTTGCCTAATTACTATCATGATGCAAAATGGCTTTTAGGGTCTATTCCTCCTGCAGTAACTATTTAAAAAATATTATAATTGAGGTGACAGTCATTTGTAAGTGCAAGAAGAAATGAAGCCATATTGATACTCTACTCAGATAAGCATATCAAAAAATACAAATATTTTTAAAGAAATTCAGAAGATTCCAATACAAAAAGACCAAAAAAAATGTGCTGTACAGCTCTGCTGAGTTAGTCTTGGAGAGGCAAAGAAAAGAACTAGATTTAAACCAGTGTTCAGTAAACAAAATATAAAAGAAACTATACCGTAATATTTTCTCTTTGCTTTTTCTTTTTTTTTTTTTCTTTTTTTTTTTTTCTTTTTTTTTTTTCCTTAACTGAACAATGAATAGCTTGAAAATAAGTGATCTATTGAAAGTCAGGTAGGTCCATTTGATGAGATACTAGAAAGATGTGCAATTTATATCACTGGTGTACACACAACTCCTCTGAAAACTAGTTTTGCTGGTCCAAACCTATGTTGAGAAGCAATTCTATTCATTCCTACACAGCTATACAGACTCATGCTAGCAACGTGTCTCATTTCAAAATAAAACAAAGCTGACTTTTACTTGTGTCTATATTAATATCATATGTACAGCGTCTCCATGAATTGTATGCTAGCGCACAAATATACAGATATGAGACAGACAACAAGCATTTTGCTTAGAAATGCAGCTTGCAGAGACTCGGGAAAACAAATTAAAATACTTTCTAATGATGGTGGATGGGAACCCTGTTTTGCCTCGCCACAGGAAAGTTACTGCAGCTGAACTTTTTTAAGGAAATAGTGCCAGCTACTGGGCAGCCGACTCAGCCACAGGCCAGAGATTTGTCTGTTAAGAGCAATTTTTCTGCGGATAAAGTTGTATCTCTAAGTACTGGTAATTGCAGTCAGCTGTAACCACTAAAAATTTTAGAGTATCATAAGCAAAGGAGTTTATTTCTTTATGAAAAATCATAGAATATATAGAATGTATTTCTCCCGTATTTTAAATTATCTTTTTTTCTCAGCTGGACGCATTGTTTCACTTTGCAGAGGAACCTGTTGGCTTTGTTTGATTTTCTTGTTTTGTCATAACCCCTACGATGCTGAGGTCGCCATACATGAAGGAATACTACATACAAATGTATGTACAAAGTGACAACAGCCATACAAGGAAAAAAAAAATACTATACAGAGAAACATATTCCAAATCTAAGAAACACATGGAGTAGCTGGTAACTATACAGATGCAACACTGAGAAATTCTGTTTTGGTAAGATAAATAAGACATTTTGTATCGTAAAGGATTATTTGTTTTGTTTTAATTGGAAGGAAAAACCTAGAAATTAGGATGGAAAATAATCTTTTAGTGGCAGTGACTTATTGTTATATTACCTGGATGTCAGGTTCCTGACTGGCTCAATTGGCAACCTGTTTCCAATCACATGTGGTAACTGTGAAGTACTAATTGAGATAAATATCGCAATTAAAGACGAATCATTCTTGCTAATATTTTAGGCGTGGAGAGGAAAAGTTGCTGTAGAACTCCCAGTGCTTTCCACGGATCCTTTTTCCTTAGATCCAGAATAAGCTCCAATAAATGAACCATCTTCATTGAACATCCCATGCTCCCCTTCTCCATAATCTACCAGACTATCAGCACTTTCGGTGGCTTTAATGTCCCCGTTAATTGACTGGAGGCTGCCTTTCAGCGGCTTTTCATCGCTGTCACTACAAAACAAAGAAATGCCTTTCCAAAAATCTAGCTTTTAATTGCAAGCATGGAAACTGCTCTTTTATCGTGAAGGAAAGCAGCAGGGGGGGAAGAGTGAGGGAAACGTTTGTACGTAGGTTGTACACGGAGAGCGATCCGCGCCCGTGAGACCCGCTTGGGCTGGTGCACCTCAAACAGGCCGTGCACATTGACCTCAGTTCCTACATACGTGATCTTGTGATTATGACAACAACAGAATTGGATAAAAAGGCAAATGTCAATGAAAACCACACATGTGGTTTGGTTTTTTCCCTTTTTGCCTTGGACAGGCAGAAGAATGGACAAAAAGTGAAGGGGGGAAGAAAAGGGAATGCTGGAAGGATTTTAAGGATCCGTTCCAGCCATCAGTGCTGATGTCAAGTCTTCGGCACCTTTACAGAAAGAGACATTTTCATTTTACAAAACAGTGGGCAATATTCAGGGCCTATTTATTTCATTTTTCCTTTGAGGTGGGTGGGTGAACTGATGTAAAGTTGTGGGATGAGGCATCAGCTGTAGGTTATATCTCACTGCTTTGTGAGCATTTCTTTGATTTTAGATGACTAATAAAGGGTCTTTTTCACTTTTTTCGTTTGTTCTGTTGTTATCTTACTGTAACTGATGGAGCTTCTCTCTGCTAAAAGGGAGGAACAGGGGAAAATGAAAGCAGAATCAGAGTGTCTGTATCTGCTCCTACACAGTCTGTGATGTTCAACGGCAATTTCATGAAAAAGGACAGACCCACCACCAAAATTCAGGGAAAAAAAGGAAATTCCACTGGCCATTCCTCCGAATGGCACTGCAGAAGAACTGACTTCTCCTGACTGATCACGACATTTGGGGGGATTGGGAACATAGAGTAAAAGATTACAAACCCCCCCAAATTCAGCCTCTGAACTAGGTAGATAACTACTCAATTATGGCCCTCGCTAACGCCAATTCAGTGTCAAAGCTTTTCTAATGTTATCTGATGAAGGTCAGAGAAATGCAGCTTGACTTTACCTCTTCAGGCATATAATCAATAATGTGTATCATCAATATGGTAAAAATATTTGCTGCTTTTCAGCACATGGCATTTCTATTTATAAAGAAGATAAGTTTGGAGTTTGGGGAAAAGGAAGGGGTCAAAGTTATTAACCTCAGGACTTTCTTACCTTTCTAAATATTTGTCCCATTAGAAAGCATTAAAAATTAAATAAAGATGAAATTATGCAGAAAAAAAAAAACTATTCCAGTACAAATAATGTAGTATATATAAGTGGGATTTCAACAGATATTATGTATTTTGTCTTCATACCATGGTTACATAATATTGTAAGCTTCAGTTATTTTAAAGGAGCCAAAGTGATTATTTCAGTTCTCCTACAGAAGCTTCTGTAGTGAGGGCTGTTGGGTTTTTTTGCCATCTCTTACTGTGTCTCAAACTTTTGTTTTCATCCACAAAATGAACATTCCCCATATTACACAATTTGGGCCTGACTGGGTTTCAGAAACCCACTGAAGACATGTAAGTCTTTCTATTGATTCAATGGACATTTCAATGGACATTATAGCAAAAACCAAAATTATCATATATATTTACATTATTCATACAATGCAAAATTTAAAAAATAAAGAATAAAAAAAAAAGGGTGAAAAATAACCACTGATACATCAACATTTACTTATATCCCAACATGGGTGGATTTATGCATACTGGATATACCTTTCTATTTGTACTGTTATCCACTCCTGTGAGGTTTGCTTTGAAAATGAAAAATAAGTTAATTGCATGCTATAAAATGTCCTAAATAATGATGACATCTGGAAACAAACAAAACCCCAACGAACACAAACGCTTGTTAAAGCAGGTCCTATTTACCTATATTCCCCAAAGATTTCATCTTTTATTGATTGAGCTTCGGGATCTGGATGCAAATCTTCTTTTTCTTTCACTGTACAAATAAAATAAAGCACAGATCTGTATGCCATGTTCCGCCGTGGACTTTTCTTTTCGCTGGTGCAATGGGAAACCTGCCCATCATCACCTACAGCTTAACCTGGAGGGCAACGGCTTGCACTGCATGTCTGCCCGGCCACAGCCTGCAAGCGTCCACCATGGGTATAGTGCCATTCCTTCATTTTTAAGAAAGCTAGCAAGTGCTTATAGAATCACAGAATGGTTTGGGTTGGAAGGGTCCTTAAAGGCCATCTGGTCCAACCCCCTGTAGTGAGCAGGGGCATCTTCAACTGGATCAGGTTGCTCAGAGCCCTTGAATGTTTCCAGGGATGAGGCGTCTACCACTGGGCAACCACATTTATAGTTAATTATTTATACTTAAATCCTTACTCATTGCTTTAAAAATTGCTTTATAAATTACAGAATTACTTCTAGCAAAATATTCTATTGTTAAGCAGTGTGGATACCCATGGAAATCCCCTCAGTTGTTATGTCCAGAAGCAGTTATCAGGTGGAAAGTGAGCAGGTAGCCCTGCCAGCGAAGGCTCAGAGGCACAGCTGGTGAAGGACCTTGACTCTACGGCTGGACTAAGTACTGGAAGATTCAACGAGCACTGTCAAAGGCCTCAGCAAGATCTCTGACCAGCACACAGCACTATCTCACCCAGAGAGCACAATTTCACTTATATTCATTAGAATCCTTTCTGCAGGTATTTATCAACAGCTACAAATCCTAATTGGATGTTGCTGCTTGCGGCTTTGCAGCCTCCAGAGAGAAAAGTCGGAAGGATGCTTGTTATTAACATGTGAACATGGCGAAAGGACAATAAATCCATTTACCTGAATATTTTCCTCCTTTATTTCTTCTGACAAAGCAAATAGTTAGCAGCAGTAGGGTGAGCAAAGCGATGGCACACATCAGTCCAATAAACCACCCCTGGGTGGAAATTCCATCGTAAATGCCAGCATAGGCTTTGTGAAAGAGAAGAGGGGAAAAAAAAAAAAAAAAAAAAAAAAAGAAAATTAACCAGAGGAAAAGGTCATCCCCCTACTATAACATGAATACATAACATTTTCTTCTGTGAATCTTAATTGAATTGGACTATCAGTATTTATTCCATTCAACTTAAAAAAATACGAGACAGAAATATGTCCAGAGTGTGACATTTTTAGACTTAAGGGGAATGCACAGTCTACAAGGCACAACACAGACATTTTGGAAAGGTAATTCCGAGAGAGTAGTTGACTCAAAGGATTAATGTCAAACAGGAAAGCTGAACAGGGAATTGTTAAGCCTCTCATGCAAAAGCAGTTTTGCGAAAGAACTAGAGTTAAAAGTGCACCTAATACATGCAAACCACTGGACTGGCACACTTAAAATGGATTATATCACAGCATTACCCTTTCAAAATCGCATAGGAGGGAAAAACGTTTTGTAAAGGTTCGTAATTGTTCCCGGCTATCGTGCATCAAGTAAAGCGCCGGACTCAGCCGAGAAGCACGGCTGCGTTTATGCTCCCATGGGATTCAACTGCAAGGGTCAACTTAAAATTCATAGAACGAAACGACAGTTCATGATTTTGGTACACTTTCACTGCACAACACAAGATGTAACCTCAACATTGATTTACATTCAAAATAAATCTTTATCACCTTGAAGGGTTTCATGTCTCACCTCTCCCCCTTGTCTCAATTACATCTTCAAAAATGCTATTGTTATCAACCCAATTCTTAGTCACTAGACGAACTGTATATTCAGTTCCAGGCTCAAGCGCCTCAATGGGGTGAAACTTTTGGGTGGGGTTTACTGCTTCTGATATCTTGCCGATCCCTTTACCTATGGAATGTACATATTCAAGTCATATTGATTAATTGTATTCATTGAACAAAAGGCCTGTGAAATGCACAGTTACAAAAAACGCAAATAACAAACAAATGTGACGCACAAAGATTTTTAACATTTGTTGCCAGATAATCTAATTTTCAAAAGCAGGCAGTAAACTAAAAAGCATTCCCCCTCTTTGATTTTTCATATTCCATCAGATTAAATAAACAGCAGAATGAAGTAATCCTGATGTTTATGAAGGGGGTTGTACAGTTCCCAGGATGAAAGTTAATATTGATGGGGGATTATGGATCTGCTTAACTAATGCGTGCTTAAAAAATTACAACATGAAAATAGGCTTGCTTTGTATAGATAATCTGGGGTTTGATGCGTCTCCCATTGAACTGAACTCAGCGGGGAAGCACAGACAGCTTGTTATCTGGAAATGGATTCTTATGTGTCTCATGGAAAAAATTAACTTTGGGATTTGTGCTCATTTCTCCCCCGACAGTGATTTTCTATGTCCTTTTAAATTCCACAATGCCCGCACAAAACACTGTTTTAGACATAGCTGAAGTGTGTTTTTAAATTGATATTTAGGCATTTAAATGTTCCTGATGAGTTTAATATTTGATTGAGAGACAGAAGGGAAATTCCAGTAGCTCTACTTTTAGAGCCTTTTTACTTGCAAAATGGCTCCTGTAATTTCTGTCTGCATTAAGATTGCAGGGTATTAAGTAATCTTTTTTAAAATAGCATTTGTGGATAACAGAGAAAAGGACATCCACAGAGGCGAGCAATCACTGCCCGGACATGACAAACGTGTTCTTACAAGCAAATTCAGAACTGCAGGTTGACATGGGGGATCTCTTCAGTCAACCAAGGGGTGCAGCCCGGGAGGGGGCCTGTCCTCGGTGGCAGGGAGACATTCTGGGGGGCTGCACTTCATAAATAAAACTCTAATTGTGTTCAGTTGCCTAATTTGCCTGCTTTATCCAAAATCGTCTAAACTAAGGACTGAGCGCACAGCATAATCTGAAAACTACTTGACCAATTAGCACCGACAGTAAAACAATGTTCATTAATACTTAAACTAGTAAACAAGCAAAGCAAGAAGCTTTTAGAGATTAAGGCTTAGTTGACAGCTGAAGGAAAAAACCAAGAGATTAAGACAAATCCAAGCACAATCAAAGAAGCGGTTCAAGATAAGTATTCCAAGGCAACTATACATGTATTACAATCAGAGGTTAAATTGGTAGACTATTTAGACCCAGAGAGAACACATACAGCTGAAATCCTGCTGATATTGAAGCACAGTTTGTTAGCATAAATTAATCCATCTATCGGTATTCTTTTGCTAAATGAAGTATGTGAAACTAACCTATAATTTTTAATCAAACTGCAAATTAAGCAACAGGATACCACAGGTATATTTTAATTACATGTTCTAAAATCAAGACATCAGGAAAATGTAGTTATTGGAAACACCATCCATAAAGTAAGAAGAATGAATATGAACCTTCAACCCCTTGTGCATTAAATGCCATGTAATGCTGATACATGACGTGATAACCACATGGTCCAATTTGTACACGACACGGGTCTCCTTAGGAAGTGTTTCTGCTGAATTCCTGGTGAGCAGAACGCTTAACCCTGAGCTCAGAGGGAGCCCACAGCTGAGCATTTTCTTAAACCAACTTAACCAGTCCGTACCTATCACCTATTTACTTCCACCTTGTGCCAGCCCCTTTTTTTGAACGGTCAGCTCTTTACAGAAGCAGAAAGGGAAACTGATATGGCTGGAAAACAACCCCTTTTCTGCCAAGTTAGTGCTGAGCCGGATCAGCGCCTGGCACACCGAGCAGCGCCGGGCTGGGCTGCACGTACCGGAATGAGGGTTGGAGCCCACCCTGACCAGGGACTGCGGATTTACCATTGGCTCGCTAGGCTCATTAACATCACCTGTCCCAAAACACTAAATAATTTTTTTTTCTTTACAACTTGGTACAGGTGTCCAGTGATGGGTGACTGTGAGGTTCCTTTCCATGCGATTTCTTTCTGGTCTGTGTAACACACTCAATATAGCACCTACAGAGGAGAAAGCATTGCTAACTGGGTAAGTTGGGCGGTTGGAATAGAAAAAGCAGTGTAGCATCCTGAAAAATAAAAGCAAAGATATACAGATAAGGAAAAGCTCAACACACTGAAAGGTCAGTGAGCTGCAGAAATTAGCCTCAGAAAATTGAAAGCAGTTGGGTTAGGTTTTTAATCTACAATAAGGGAGAAGAAACATCAGTAATAAAGGCATATCACCAGCACTTCTCATCTTCCCCCACTATTTATCAGCCATACCATGGGACTCGCATGAACATTAAACACTGAACTGCAATTTTACAATATTCCCACTGGGCTTCGAGATTTATGAGAACAACAGAACACACATTTTTTATAGAAGCTTATAGTATAAAGGGAAAAACAATATAAACTGCCCCCAAAGACTTACAAGAGTGCTAGTTCTCCAAAAGTTAGCACATCTGTTATAAAATATACTCATATGAAAAAGCTGGCAGCCTAATAGCTAAATACTAATTGTGGGCAACGTCTTAATTTATAACCATACCTATCTAAATACATCTGCTGCAATAAATGGGAAGTTGAACTTTCATTAGTTTTCCACTACTGCTTGGCTATTAAAAGTGTATAAATATGCATCACAAGTATCCTTCCTCTTCTGGGCTTTTTTAGTGCAGGAGGTAATTCATGCTAAATTGGGAATATTTTAAGGTCTAGAGATTAGTAAACCTGCTGTGTGCAAAGGGAGGAATTTATAGGCGAGTTAGTGATTGGGTTTTTGTACTGGTTGTCATTTATAGGAGAAATCTGAGCTTGGACAAGAAGACAGGTTATATACAGTTTGTTCATCCCTTGCTGCTTCTCTTTAGCTCTCTGTGTTGGCTACACTGGGGCAGGCTGAGAGAAGACGAAAAAGAAAAAAAAAATAATGGCAAAGACAAACAATTAATCATAAATTTGCTTGAAGTAGATTCATAGATTCATAGAACAATTTCGGGCTGGAAGGGACCTTAAAGGTCATCTAGTTCCAACCCCCCTGCTATAGGCAGGGACACCTTCCACTGGATGAAGTACTCCAAAACTGATCTATTTAGCATATTATATTTCATTTTTCTTGCTCAAAAAGATAGGGGTTTGAAACAGTGATATGCCATATATTCCTTTTTCCAGTCCAGGCCGCCCGTAGCACTGGGGCTGGCAGGACGGTGCCTTGCCTGCGACTAGCAGCGGGGGTTGATGGGCCACGGGTCCCCGGTCGAAGAAGAGGCAGCAGAGCGGAGTGGCATAAATGACAGAAATAAGGAACTTTTCACCAAGACTTCATCATGTTCTCTTGATTGTGAGCAAACATTAGTATAGGGTATATTCTAGGGTAGCAATACCAGTGGTTACATATGGCTAAGGCAGTTGTATTTTTCCCTTTTCACTCTGCCTGTGGCAAAAGAGAATTAAAACCATGTATTTTGTAACAAATGGATACTCTCCTCATTTCATGGTGTGTCATGAAGGTTAGTACCCTCAGGATAAGATTTTCAAAAAGCCTGTGGGAGTTATGTGCCAATTGCCATTGAAATATAATGAAACTGGTGAACTGCTTTTCTCTGGCTTCTCTGAAAAATAAAACTACAGTTGTACAGCTTCCTCTTGATGAATTTTTCATTAAGGCTTGAATTTCTGGACACACAGTAATCATTCTCAACATGTAATACGTGTTTAGTAATCCTTGAGAAACACAGGTAACTCTAGATGAAAAGAAGCTTTGTGTTCAAGAAGGACTGCTATATTAAATTAATTTTTTTTCACTTACGTAAGAACATTATTTTGTGTTACATTTCTGAGGGTTAATGATCATTGGGAAATCGAGATTTTCAAGAGGAAAATTAATTAGTTTGTAGGTCATTTAAGAAATACCACCTGAAAATGAAAAGTTAGAGATAAACCTCATTTTCTAAAGACAGTATACTTTCTTCTGTGGAATGAAACCAAGATAAAGCCACAAAAATGAAACTATTTTTTATTTTGCAGTACAATGCAAATATCCTTTTGCCTAGGTTCATCATGACTGTCCACAGTATTTTATCAACAACTGATAAAGATCTTCGGTTGTGTATGAGCATTTCATATCTGAGTTATTTTGGCTATGTTTAAGATCTTTCATAAGAAACAGGCCTTTTATTTCATTGACTTTGTTTAGCTGCCAATATCAGCGGTGTTGGGTCATGCACCAAGGACGCTATAAATGAAAGCTTTTGCATCGCCTACGTCTATTTCTATTTCTCACTAATTCCAGTGGGCCTGAATTTAATCTTAGAGACAAAGATTAAAGTGTGGGTTTTTTCACTGGTCAGTAATTATACAGCAACAGCCCCTTCTGCCAGGGGCAGCATCACAGAGCAGTGGGCTCGACCGTGGCCGCTGCCGGATGGCCACAGCATGCCGAGTGTGGCACTGCTCCTCCGGAGAAGGAAGAAACAGAGATGTGAGCGTGAGATGGGCTTCTCCTATCAGTAGTCGCTCATTGACCTCTTGGTAGAGTGTTGCTAACCCGAAGCAATGCTTTACTCCTGACAAAAATCTCAATCTGAATGGTTCATTCACAGAGGAAGATGCTGCAGTTGTAAAGAAAGGGTATGATCTACCCATTTAACCATACAGGGAATTATATTGATTTAATTGAGATAAATATTTTTTACTAAATTCAGTCATTCATGCCACTGCAAACTCATCATCAAAAGATGGGTTGCAGACAAATTACAGGCTGGCAAAATTATCATTTACAGCACAACAATTTTCCCTACTCAGACTTGTTTTTAGTGGTGATACATACATACACGCATATGTAGACATTAAAAAAAAAAAAAAAAAAGTTGACTTTTCTTTCTGATTCCAGACGATGATAACAGGGATAACTGCAAACAAATGAACATAAAAGCAGTGCTGCAGATCAAGTATATCAATGATAGGATGTGAATGAATCCTTGGCTTCCACATCAACATCTCCGCTTTCCTGGCAGAATGTGTTGTGAAATTCTGATACACCCAGGGCACGGACCGCAAAGGCTACATTACAGCAGTGGAAGCTATTCGAAGTCTTAAAATGAACAACGAGAGCGTATGTTTTTAATACTAAAACCGGAACATGCTGGATATAGAATCATTGAAACAAAACCCAAAGAAACCTGGAGTGCTCTAGCATGGAGTTTCATTTCAGAGGGCACCACATTTTATAACTGTCATTTATATGGGTAATTTTAAATGATAAACTTTTGACTTGTAAAATCACCCTCTTTTTTTCAAAAAGAGAGATTGTTTACATTTTGGGCAATTACCTTGCTTCCCATATCACAGCTTAAAACCATAAGAAGGTCCCTGAAAAGAGTTATTTTTTTTTTTTTCCAGTCCATCATGGTTACTTGAAAAATATCTGAACAATTTAGCCAGCAAACACAAAACTCTAATGGCATCCCAGTGACAGATGCAGTGTCCCAGTTTAGAGTGGCTTGAGAACCAGCAAGGAGCACACATTAGTCGCTGAACTGGACCCTTGCAG
>JMFS01033985.1:0-21282 GCA_000699545.1 Podiceps cristatus
AGCTCCCGACAATCACATCCTCCACCAGTCCCTCTCCGTTTGTGAAGAGAAGGTCCAGCGGGGCACCACCCCTGGTAGGCTCGCTAATCAGCTGCGTCAGGAAGCTATCTTCTACGCTCTCCAGAAACCTCCTAGACTGCTTTCTCTGGGCTGTGTTGTGCTTCCAGGATATGTCAGGGAAGTTGAAGTCTCCCACGAGTACAAGCGCTGAAGATTTTGCAACTTCTGTCAGCTGCCTGTAGAACTCCTCATCCGTCTCCTCGTCCTGGTTCGGCGGTCTATAGCAGACCCCGACTAGGACACTAGCTTTGTTGTCCCTGCCGATCCTAACCCACAGGGACTCAACCTTGTCATTCCTAGCCTCTAGTTCTACAACCTCGAAAGACTCTCTAATATAGAGAGCCACACCGCCACCCCTTCTGTGCTGCCTGTCCCTTCTGAAGAGCTTATAGCCAGGCATTGCAGCACTCCAGTCATGAGACTGGTCCCACCACGTCTCCGTGATGGCAACCAAGTCGTAGCCTGCCCGCTGCACGATGGCTTCCAGCTCCTCCTGTTTGTTACCCATGCTGCGTGCATTGGTGTAGGTGCACTTCAGCTGGGCCTTTACTTTATCCTCTGGCCTTGCCATTGTTCCCCCGGCACAGTCAATCTATACATTAATTACTTGAACTTTATTTGCACAAGCAGTGCCTAGAAGCTCAGTGGGTTATTTAAATTTGTGAAGTTAAACATCAAAAAAGTATTTCCAAGACTGAAGTCTTAACTTCAGAATTATAAAGTCAGAGCATCACTCCAAGCTATTTCATCCTTTATTGTGGGGAAAGTTTTTCTTTCTTTCTTGCTACTCACAATAGCCAAAAGTGTAAAGAGTTGCCAACGGTAATTTTTTTTATTATGCAGTTTATTCTGTCCCTCTAAGCCAGCCTGCATTCTCACCTAGCATTTATTGTTCCTTTCTGAGTTAGCCAAACTGTTTAATATCTTTTGAAAAATGCGTACAAATTCACTAAAGACAATTACATCTGACAAATCAGCAAAACATTTTTATATCTCTGGACTCCTGACACAGATCCCCTGTAACACCCTGTGAATATCTGTCCAAATTCTTTTAATGAGTTTTTAGGGCTGTGGGAATTCTAGGACCAGCAATTCATTTCACATAGCATCAACAGCCATCAGACGGTCGTGATTATCCTCTGTTCTGTGCTGAACTTGGTTAAATATTTGAAATGATGAAGAGCTATAAATTCCTGCACTTTCCTTGACCATTATATTCATTAAGAAAAAAACAAAACACAACAGTTGAGCAATGATGTATGTTGCCAATGTACCCAATCTATCAGACATTTGACTCTGCTCTCAACTGTAAAGATAGACTGATACCAACTTTCTTCCTGTCAGCAGCTCAAGTAGATGATTCTCATGCATTCAGTTCCATTCACAGAAGTCAGCCCCAGGTTTGTTAATTCTGATAAAATCTGCTCTAATTTTGTGAATTCTGATATGCTTAATCTATGCAAAATATCCCTGAAGGGTTTCAGAGAATCACAATTTGACTGAGATCAAAGCTCTGGCAGACATTCAAGTTAAATTTGATTTGAAATGACAAACTGTAGACCATAAGACTTGACTGTGACTGCAGCCCTTTGGGGGGATGCTGAATGGGTTTCAGAATCAAATCCTGTTCATGTTTTGATCACCAAGTAAGCCTCTGCATACGAGTAAATAAACTGCATCAGAGAAAACTCATACAAAACTTTCATTTTACAAAATAACAGACAATGGTACTTTTCAGAGTTCATTACAGGAAGCAAATTTCTAATACCAGCTCTATAAGCACTGATCATGGACATAAATATCACTTGGAAATTGTACTATAGCTTCTTGCATAAAGCACTGTAGTACTACAAAATAAAGCAGCAAGGGAAACCATATGCAATTAGTATGTTTGCGTATTCTTGAGGATTAATAGGTCCCAAGCTATTGGAATCATGACAACTGTCTCTGATTTAACTGAGCAATACTAGTTTACACCTGCTAAGGATCTGACGTTACGTAAACTGTACGAGTGCACAAATAAAATTCCTAAAAGCATAGACATGTTCTTCTAGTCAATCCAGATCATCTTAGGCTGCACAATTAAATAGGTCAACCTCAGCAGTTTGATAAAAGACTTCAAAAAGATAGTGACATTATGCCTTTGATGTTTTGAAGACCTGAACTGCATTTGTAAGTGAATGCATTGAAAGCATTAGCTGAAGGAAAGAAGGAAAAACAGTAAGAGAGTCCATAATAATACCCCCTTGCCTTCAAATGGAAATGCTTTCTCATTTAGATAGGAAATTGGACTCATAAACCTTAGCTAAGTATGACCTTATTCTTCTGAGCGTCTGTCATTGTGGATAACTATTGTACAGAAAAGAATTTTACATCTACAGCTCTTTATAGTCAGAAGTGCTTCTTATTATTTTATCCATTCCTCATAAACTAGTGTATAGATTTTGTGCTACTATATATAACAGTACAAAAAAGCTAATTCAGTGCTCTTTGGGGGGCAAAAATCTATATTAGAAGAAAAATAATCTTTTACATGCTGACATCTAATATAGTAATTCTATCATAATCAGCCAAAACATGCAGACAGGTCATAGAACTAGTGTAAGTTAGTCTGTATTTCCTAAAAGGGAAGATTTAAATATTTCTGTAAGGGGTCCTTGGTTCCTGCAATTTACCATTTCAGCAGACTATGCAAATAATTTACTGTCTCTCATTTCACTGTGATTGGCAATTATAGTGATATAGGACATTTTCACTAAGAATATTATGTTATGGAAAGATGTATTACTCATACAGTCATGAGCAGTCACAAATCAGCCTTTGGTATTCCCTTTGTAAGTTAAAAAGAAAATCACCAATCATCTTGCTCTTCATAAAGTACACTTGAGGCTTGACTTTTGGCTTCAAAATGAGACTAAAGCAGGAAACATATACTTCTATAGCCAATGCTCACAGAATCTTTGCTGCCCAGGAGCATCCACCTGTTTCCAGAGCAAGGGTACAGTATTAAGACACTGGGACAACATTTGGAGCTGGATAGTGTATCTCTTCCCCACTCCACCTTGCACCAGATTTTCTCATCTGCATGGAGGAGCAAGGCCTTGGCTTTCATTGAATGAGTTTAACAAAAGCAAATATGAAAGCATGAAACAGTCATCAAAAATCTAAAAACTTACTCTTTATTTTACCTATCTGTCTTATTTCTATGGCTTGTCAAGGTAAAACGGTTGCTTGAAACTGCCTCAAATTCCTTTTGCCCTTTCATACTTCCATATGGCAGGGCAAAGGCAGATTAGGTTCAATGACTAATAGATTCATGCTGGTAATTCATCCTGAATCCTTCCATTTGGGAGTACTTCCTTTTCTGGAATCCAGCTCATCATACAGTATAAAGCAAACAGCTTTTGTGCTTAGCCATAAAAACAGATCCCAGTTCTCCAATGCAATGTGCTCTGTAGGGATGTTTCCACCCATAACAATATAAGCAACTGGAAAACTGTAAATTAGAAATGATTAGCCACCAGGAAAGATTTAGAATCATACTCCTGTGACATAAGCTTGCTTCATAAGACTCATATGCTTGTTTATATAACTGTAGATACCACCTTCTACTAGGAAAAGCCATTGTTCAATGCAAGTATAATATTTCTTTCCAATTTTATGATGTATTATGACCATACTTCTCCTAAGATGCTGTCCCACTATTATTAGCAATTTTTAAAAATATAAAGCAAAATGACTGAGTTTTCAGCCTGTACATATTCACAAAGCAATTTGGATCAATACGGAAAAATTTAAAGCACTTGAATATTCAGATTATGAATTGCATGTATTGGAAATGTGGTTAACCAACTGCAAGGCTCCAGAGTTATCAATTTCAGTATGAAACAGTTTATGCCCTTTTCCAAGCAATTTTACATGAATAATAACACTGGCAGTAATCAGTCTTAAGTAGCATAAAGCTTATCTTAAAGGCTATTACACCCATCAGCACAGTGTCTCCAAAAATCATCCATGATCTCCCTGAAACTTCGTTGTAGTTATAATGATTCCTCTCACTGCAAATTAATACACTGATTTTTCTTTGACCATTGTGGGCTTGTTTACATCAGGAATATTTGCTTAATTTATAATGGTGCTGACTTACTCCCATCATATTGATGACATCAATTTTTGCAAAATCAATAGCAAGTTATTTAAAATGAGTAGCTCTCATCCACTACTAGCTAGTTCTTTACATTATTTTAATGGTGACTTAGAGCTTCCTTAATTGAAAGCTTTATCTTCCAGCCCAACTGACAGCCATAAATCATAGGAATTGCTATACCAGACTAGTTCAGCACCACTTATAATAGGTCTGTGGGTAGCTGCCACATGTTCCATTACTGCTCAGCTTCCAGAGGCCTGACCCTTCACAGTACGTATTACTCTGCTGAGTGACCATGTTTTACTGATCAGTTTAGATACGGATGTGCTTCAATTCTCAGCTTGCACTTCACCAGACTCCAGTGTGGAAGATGACAGCAACAAAAACTCTGAAAAAAAATATCAGGTACAGAGAGATCTATGAGATGCTAAATCATCATAGTTTCAACAAAAATCCTTCTAGAAGAAAAGAACCATTCTGGAGTTGTTTTTTCATCTCAAGTGTTTCATTAAGTACATGGAAGCAAAAAGCTCCTGTCTTGGAACTCAAAATGGCCCAAACTTGGAGAAAGACATGCCTAAGACTTCTCATGTATTGAGCTTTCCAAAGAACATGGAGAACTTTTACAGCCAAAAAACAAAAAGTCCAATTTTATTATAATTTAAGTGAGAAGAAAGAGTAGAAATCAAAAGGTTTGTAAGTAACTCTTCTTTAGTTAAACTCTCTACAGATGCATCCTTGTCTCCTGACTTTTAGATAAATCAATGACTTGCAAATTGCAGAAACTCCAACCCATCCCCTGTAACCCACTTGAAGTTTTTCTTTCTGTCTTTTCTGTGACCTGGATGCCTGCTGTCTGCTCCTCTCAGTCTCTCTGCTTGATCTACAAGCTCACAAATCCTTGTTGTGACCCTCTCCATATATCCTCCTGCATGCCTCCCATTGCAGTCTCTGGAATCCTCTCTGCCTTTAATATTCTCAGTTGCCAACAGTATATAAAACCTCTCCTTGTCCTTCCAGAGGGCCCACTTGACCCAGTCACAGTCACTGAGGAACATAACACAAATGAAGAACAAATGAATAAAACACATTCTACCTAGCATACCCACTAAATACATAATCAGTTCAAGTATGAACACTTGCTCAGAGCAACAGCACCAAAATCCTCCTTTATTTAGAAGTGAAGGTGAAATAGCTGCAATAATACCTCTTATAAACCCTCTTCTGTAGAGGAAAGCACTTCACAGCAGAAGATAGTTATTATCGCTGTTTTATTCAGATGTGGACTAACAAATAAACTTTACTAAGATACTAGCAAAATAAGAAAACTTTGTTTTATAGGTTTCTTCTGAAAACATTAAGGTGGTTGGTATCATTAATCACTTTAAAGCTGGTGAAGCAAGCACAGGGGTGACATGATATTCTCAAGCTTCCTTTGATAGTGAGCACCACATACAGGCCTAGTGCTCGGAAGAAAAAGTAGAAGGGATCTTCCCGGAAGAGACAAGATGCCTCAAAAGCAGAGTCTTTAACCTAATGTAGTGCAAACACCAAGATGTATCAAACAATTTCCATTCATGTGGCCACAGAAGCCCATCCATAAACATTTCAGTGCTAACCATAATATGTTCAATCCTTTTTACTGCATCACAGTGCTTTTGGTTTTCTGTGCTCACGATGAACTTAATTATCTGTTACAAATAACAGGAGTATTCAGAATATATGTAAAAGTATAGTAATTTGGGATTCCAGTCATTAAGGAATCTCTGCCCTTAGTGATTGCTGTCATCACGGATGGTCTGGCAGCCATTTGAGCTCTGTATTTGCTGAGGATAATAATAATTCTTCAGGGAAAATTTATACATTGTTTAGCAACTCTGGACCTTCTGACTATGCCCAGAGGCAATTAGGCTCTTTATAATGGCATCAGGAGAATCCCAGTGAGACTTTTTCCCCACGTCTCTCTCTTCCATCTCTCCCTGCAACTCCTTTATCTCTTTAAGTGTATGCTAAAGAGAGAGGATATAACATTATGTCTGTGAAAATACAAACGAAAGAGTCTCCTAAATGGCAGCCCACCCATCTCTTCCAATAATGACCGGCAGGATGTGAGAGGAGAAGAGGGGCACAGAGTATCCTGTGGCTATTCTGGAAGCCAGTATTAAGCTTCATTTGCTTTTTAGACATATGCCATACAAACCACCATTATTCTGACAACACATTAGTGCCTGAATACATGCACACGCACTGAGCAGAGCACAACTGCATTTGCTTTTCCTTCCCAATGCTACATCATTGTCATAAAAAAATTACTACATATTATTGTATATAAAATCATAAATATAATTAACTCATGTACTAATCCTTTTGAAGGCAATCAGCAAGCTTTCAGCTTTACGATCAGTCCCACTGACACAGAGATCACTAAAGTGAATGAGATTTCCATATACAAAGAGACTCTGTCTTGTGCCACTTTGTGATTATATCTTCCCAAAAATCAAGGGTCTGGTTCACACAGTATTAACCCAGGATGAAATCCTGCTGGAGTTCGAAGTCATTTTGCTGGTGTACAGACTGCAAGAATGTCAGTCAGGGTAACTAAATATACGATGACATGTTAAATGAAAGACTTCTGAATCTGTTACAAATGGATTTTCCCACCAGAGTAAGAAGGAAAAGTCAGCAACATTTTATTAGATGCCATACACTTAAGCAATTTGGTTTTGGTTTCCATATTCTCTATATTTGCTGCACTCAGGTCTGCATTAAAGTTACCGTGGAATACAATACTGTCACCAGTTCCCTCCCATTTCTGCTGTAATTTCTCTCTTCTCTCAAAGGCACAGGTGAGTCAATTAAATACTTTTCGTCAAGATATAACTATAACATCTCCTGTTTCTTATTACAGAAGGAGATGAGCTGAAGTTCTGGAGGTATTCTAACAACATAATAATGCTCACTTTATTAACTACAACATCTGTGCTTTGTACATATTTTAAAGGAAGTTGATTTTTAATAGCTTAGGAATAAGTTACCTCGTTCAGTCATTTTTCAATTTCAAACAATTTCTCAAATATTATATCATGTCATCTTTATATTAATGATATGTAAAGTACAAATGAACATTAACATCATGAACTAGCACTATTTTAAAATCAATGTTGAAAAAAACAGCATCAACCAGACACCTTTAAAGAAAGAATGAATGCTCTGATATAACTAGCACTGCATTGCATTAGCAATGGACAAGTAAAATTAGAAACAAGTTAAAAGACCTAGATAGAGTGGGGTTTTTTTTATGTGCACTGGAATGTATTGATTAACACCAGATTAGTCTTGCAAAGCACCTTTCCTGAATCTGTGAGGAGAAATACAACAACAGACAGAAAATTCATCAGAAATAATTAGAACACAATATAGATAACGTATTAAAGGAGAAGAAAAAAATTGCACATTTTTATCAAAGCCCTGCAGGATTATCATGATGTATAGGACACTTGAATAGCAATTATTTCAATCATTATAACATTGTCATGCCTCACTTATATCATGGCTTCAGAGACCACATGGGACAAAACCAGGAGTTGCAAGTCTCTTAAGTTTTGGCTGTTTCCAGTATTAGGCACTTCGGGAAAGCAAGACTGGGATAAATATAACTATATGCTGTCCCTGCCAGGAGGGCTTTCTGAATCATTATTTGCTGGAAGCTTTTAAAATTACTTTTACCACATTGAAATTGGCATTAAAACTCACTAGGACAAAGAGTTCACCTGAGACATTGCTTAGTTCAACTGAGATATATTTACAGTTAGAGGAATAAGCCAGTTACGTAGTTGATGTAAGAATTCAAAAAATGAAAATCTGGTCTATTTAGTTTAAGTATGTCCTCTGTCATGTTGCTAAAAATATGTATTTCTTCTTTTACCTACGGTTTGACCTACAGACTCACAATTTGTTTTGTTTTGAGAGCTGTGTAGAGAGGTGTCTTTTTAAGGTGAACTGAGTTTAATGTGATAAAATTACAAAGATATCTAAATATAAAGTTCTTTCGCTAGCTTGACAATGACCCCAGTAAAACTATTTTGATAAAACATGCTAGAAGTGACAAGTACATGAGTAGGGCTTTTGGTTTACCTCCAAGACAGCACAGTCATTCATAGCCTGACGAAACTCCTCTGATGATAATATAACTTTGTGTCACATTTAATCCATGCATTAAGAAGGCTCTGCATAAAACAGCGAACAAAGACCTTCCTGGGGAACACAACAAATAACATATCATTCAAAGGGTAGCCAAGAAGAAAAGTGGGCAGTGATGGTGAAGAGACAGTAATTGGTTTCCTCTGTACCTGTCAGAAAGCTTCTTGGTTGCTACATATTTAAAACCTCATTCAAGTATAAACTAGATGATAAGGGACATCTATACCTGGATGTTATCAACAACTTTGTGTAGAAAACCTCATTCAAGTATAAACTAGATGATAAGGGACATCTATACCAGGATGTTATCAATGACTTTGTGTAGAACACAATACAAGTATTAAAGAGCTGTCAGGGAATGGAATTGCCAGGGAAGTTCTATCCAATCTAGGTTATTAAATTAGCATATCTAGAAAATTCAGGAAGGAAGAATGTATTTTACAAAGTGATATAGAGCCTGAGGAGGTGACTCCCTGTGTCCTTACCTATATCTCAATTTCCATTTGCAGCACCATTACAAGAGAGGTTTTACCATGCTCTGAATGCTTAACATTTAGGGCCAGTATTGCAACATTATTGCAATATGGCAACCTTTCTGCAGAACTGAAAACCAGGTTTGCCAAGTGGTGAGCTATTCCAGGCACCAGTAATTTCACCTATACATGTGAAAGTTCCAGAATTTACCTTCCTTTGAACTAAGGCAAACTGGACCAAATATAATTTGTTTCAGATTTCTCTCTCAACAACAAACTGACAAAAACAAAAACCACTCATAAAGCCTAAGGAACTACATTTCCCGTACTGTTTATTTTTTGGCATAATAATTTTACATTTATCTTTTCCTCTGGATCCCTGCGGAAATTAAATTAACATTTTTAACTGCCTGTTTTAACTTTACCATAATAAAAGAGAATAGTTATGGCTAAGCTTTGGAGCATCAAAATCAAATGTAATATTGGTAAAGCAATTTCTCTGAAATTTGTAAACAATATACTGCCTGGAAGAGCCTGCTGTTGTTAGTAATTTTGGACTGAGTCCTTTATAGCTGCTTATTCTAACATGGCGTTTCCATCCTGTTAAAATGTCATATGGATAAAGGAGTAAATTTTGACAGCTGTGACAGGATTATCATCGCCAAGGAAATCACATTCCTGGTACTCATATGTTTCAGAACATCTATTTGGCTTTGTCTTTGGCCTTGCCTGAACTGAAAATTACCTTCTGAGACAAGAATAAAAACACAACAAAAGAAAGAAACAAAATATTGTTATTCTCTTAAATAACTTGATGCTTGAAATTATAGCAATAAGAAACAATATTTTAGGGTTGTTATTAAATCCATTGCGCAGATTTTGAGGGAACACAAGGCATCTCTCTTCAAGGACATAGCCAATATGCATTTTTATCTGGGCATATTGAGTTACAGAAGGGTTTGCTCATATGCATGTTAGACGAGAAACACTATGGAAGATTCCCCTAGCACTAGCCAACTCAATCTGTTCAGCCATGTGCGAAATGGATATTGAAAAACCCCAAATGATATTTGCAGTATCCTAAACTTCTGGATCAGGGGAATTGCCATGCTGGATCCCTCCAGTTTCAAGATCATATCTCAGATGAATGCCAGTATCCAAAACCACAGGAACTGCAAGGATCCTGCAGTAGACCAGAGTAACTTCATGCACTGGTTCTCCTTTTCTTCAAACAATACAAAACTGAAATAGCAGTAAAGACATAGATTGGCAATAACTGTTATTAGTGTTGGCATTCACATACTGCTTCCCAGGGTTCACTCCTGAAGATTACTTGATATAAAGGGCATGTAAGTTCCACTGATTGAAATGCTGATTTATGGGCTCTGAAATACTATCCCCAGAAACACAATCTCCCAGTAAGTATCAGTTATAGTAGCAGTGGTAGTATTAAAGTGATTCATCTGAGCAACTGGGAAAGGGGGTACAGAGGGAGTAAAGTGGGGCTAAAACCATTTGAAGCAAAGGTACCAAATTCTTAGCATTAGTCTTAATTCATTCTAAGGTTGTGTTTAGAAATATGCAACATCTTATGAATGTTCTTTCCTACCCAGCTATTTCGTTGAATGCAGACATTTATTTCTGGAACGAGCAAGATGACTATGGGTTTGTCATGACAACTTTCTGTGCTGTATTTATACTGATGTGATTAAATGGACATTTCTTTTGACTCTCTGGCTTCTAAAACTGCCATGCACAAGTATTTGCAAGGTCTGCAAATCTTGATTAATGTCCTCAGATTTTGCCTACACGCAGAATTGTACTAATTCACCTGTTCTTAAGCTATTATAATAAGCACAGTAACCATATGGGGTACAGCTCAGTACCTCACCATCAGGATCTTATCCATATATTTTTTATACCTAATAACGAAAAATTCCAATAACAATCAAAGTGCCTCCATACACTGGTGGTATCTTTTGACTGGCAAAAAGATACTCACATCATTAACAGTTTTGTAACAGCACAAAAATAGTATTGGCCACTGTGTTCTCTGGCCCATCACATAAAACACCAAAGTTATACTGTGAAGATGTTCTGCTGCCTTATGGTTCTTTGACAGTCTCTTAAATATGAGCCCTATGTTTCAATGTATAATTTACAATTGCTGAAATACTAATGTTAACAACCCTTTTCATACTTATCACACTCTTCCTGAAGGGCAGCACATTCCCTTGAGAAATGTGTTGTTCCATCAGATGGCTTTCCTGTTGGTTTATTGAGGCACTTCATAGTCTGTTCCTGCCCTCGCCCTTTACCCCCTCCCCCCCTTTCATACAGATCAAAAGAAACATGTACCATTTCACAAGCACGCCTTAGAGAACAATCGTCAGCAACAAAAAGGCCACAAACAAGTGGCCACTTGTGAAATACCTGCCCTTCTCAACTAAAAGCGACATTTGCTCATGCTTTTGTTGTAAGAATAGCCCCTTTGCTGACTAATGAAAATGTTACATATGACAGTAAGAACTTAAAAAAAAAATGACAGAGGCCTTAAGGTAAGGTTAGCTGCAGAAGTTCTTTTATATACGAACTGACCTAGGGTCAAAGCTGCCAAGGTATTTAGGTACCTAAAGCTAGATGGTGTGTAACATATTAAAAGCAATAGAGTGCGTTTGTAAAACTCACTAGGCTTTCATACTGTGTTAAATTCCTAAATACATGAAAAATCTGGTGCCTGATAGGCAAATGGCATCATGTGTGAACCTGATTGTACAGTACATATAATGTAATAAACGTTGCTGTATTGTGGCATACATTATCAGACTCCCTTTAATTGCACACATGAAGCCCTGCAACTGCTTGCAGCATCTATTTCACACTTGCAAGCTTCACTTCACACTTCCCATGCTTGTGTGAATGTCATGCTCACTCAATTCGCATTTGTGAAAGTAGTTTTGCATGGGCAAACAGGTGCACTCTACACCGATTATGTTTTGCAAGACTAATGCCACATGCTAATGGATTTAGATTTGGAGGAAAAAAAAAAAATAAAAAGAAAAAAACATCAAACACTTTCCCCTTTATACTGTCCTATATAGAAGATAGTGCAAACTTGACATCTGACCTGTCTTAAAATACTTCTCTGGAATAAACCAACTCCCACAAGTATCAGCGGGCGTGTATCAAAGTCCATAGGATGGCAGTTCTGTTCAAGACTGTTGTTCCTCTCTATTCAATATTTGTCGCCTTTGATTTTTGACATTGTTTGCATCATGTAAAAGTGATATTCACTGAATAGTAGGAGTAGTATGTACTACATAAAAGGCCTCGGGCTATTGTTGTTTGAAAGATTTTGTAGCTTTAAACATTGACAATATCCTGCCAGTGGTCATTTAGCTACTTAAGTGAAATATAAACAAGAAATATGCACACAGTTTAAAATCCTAAGAAAGTCATAATTATACATTCATAGACAATTTGTTTCTTTGGAGATTTTGTTACCCACACACTTCCACTTAATGCTAATGTTTTTACAACAGCAAAATTCGCAATATTGCAGCTAAGGTTTTGTCAGCAGTTCCATTTTTCTTATTTTTACCATGACTACAAAGCATCTTGCTTGTCTGAAACTTGACACAGAGGCCACACTCTTTTAACAGTTCCTCAGGTAAACCCTATGTCTGTACCTTGTGAAGTCCGAGCTCTGTGAGGAGCTTCCAAACCTGATGTTTGAGACAATGACCATCTTTTTTAACCTGTCAAGAATCAATAGTAAAATATTTTAGAATGTTCATTACAGTGAAAATATCCAGCCATTGGCCTAATGTCCATAGACATTTAAGAAAAATCCTTCCTTCGGTACTAGAGACAATATTTTCATTGGTGACATCTGAACAAGTTTTGCCCATAATTTTTGCACATTATTCCCACTTTTAATCATACTTTTCTGGTGTGTGTTTATAAAACATGATTTTAAACATATATAATTACTAGAAAGACTGGAAGGATTCAAAAGTTCTCCTAGTTGATCAAATTAGTTACTGTATAGTTTTAGGTCAAATGAAATTAATTAGTAGCCGTATTGATGAAATTTTAAGAGTTTTAAGGTTCAAGCTACTTCCACAGTAAATTAAAATGCTCCCTGCCCTGCAGCTTCAATAGGTTTCCAAATCTCAGAAAGGATCTTTGGCATCTTACATGAGCAACAGTACCACAGCAATCCAGGTGGCTAAGAGCAAGAGGAAAGGTGGGGGAAGAAAGAAGTCCCCAAGACTCCTCTATGAAGTGACACTACAGTGGCCTACTAGAGTCACACTGAGACAGATTCTAGATGAACAAGTTATTTGCTATTTGCCTCATAGTTTCTGAAATAATGAGAATTCCAATTTACATCTTTTTCATCATTTCTGCTAAAAATATTAGTCATGCATAGGATTAGAAAATGAATTTTACATCACTTGGATTTTTGTTGTTTTACATGGTTGTCTCTTGCAGTGTGACACATTTTTTGCATTGTTACTAGGACATTGCTTGTAGATTTTTCAAATGTGTATCAGCCCCTAAAGACAGAGAAAGTCATCTCAGAACTGAAAAGTGTCTGAATGAATCTGTTGCTCTTGAGCTTTCCTACTTCTTTTTGTACCTTAGTACTTCATTATGTAAAAAAACTTGTCAAGTCAGTATCATACAGATGTCCTTTCAATGTGATAATAGTTTTGTTAGAAAAAAAGGGGGATAATATACTGCCATGGCATTTTAACGTCTTTTTCTTGTCCTCTCATGTTGGCTAATTATTTCTTTGAGGTTAAATGAGCTAATTATGCCTGTATCGGAGCTCCTTGAGAAGAAGGAATCACTTTCTGGTTTTGTTGATAATTAAATGAATTGAGTTTGATTTTTGATTTGGGATACAGTTCTAGGCATTTTTCTTTATTGTACATAGTATAAAGTGGTAAAAATAATCACAAGTGATGTTTTGTTGATAGCAGAATGGAGGCAGCTTTTCAACTGTGGTGTAAAAGGTTTTGTAAATTGATTTAAATTACTAAGGGTGCGAGGAAAGAAAAAGGAAGGAGAATTGTACCCCTTTGACTCATCCTTGAACAGCTTTAACAATCTAACAAGAGTTAGAGAATCCATCAAAAATTCACATGATAATTAGGGAGGAGAATGTTATGTGAGTTCCTTTCACAACTATCATATGACTAAAATGTAGATTTTTTTTTTTTCTTTAATTTCACTCATCAGGTCATGCATATTTTCCCCTGTGATACTTGGCAGACTGGAACTACAAGAAGCTGAAGGCTTTTATACAAAGGTCAGCTATACTGTAGACAGCACCTGTTCTTCTCCTTACCCTAGAAATGATACCCTCTTTGATCTGAAAGATATTACCTGCTAGAATAAAATGTGTCTCAGTCTTCATGCTAGTTCTGCTCCAACTGCCTCTTGACCAGAGAACATCACCTGTATCCAGTTGTACAAAGCATATACAGCACACAAAGGTAGAGAGTGATACATCAGGGATTAAGCTATAACCTCTAAATTCAGTAAGAACTGAGAGCCGCAACAAGACATGCAGCTTTCACACAAAGTTACCCTCTGAGCTGGGTCTCAACAGCAAAATGCTGAAAGTTTAATTAAATGCATATATATCATTCATTCAGCAAAATACACTTTTACTTCAGCCATCCTTGTTGGCATTACTAATGATGTAGACAGAGGGAGATTAATTTTAATGTAGACATTATCTCACTGTGTACTAATCACATCTGTGTAATTTCTTGTCATCTATAAGGCTTGAATCAAAGTCTATTGATATTGATGGGAAAATGCATATTGATAACAATGGGACGTGGACCAACCCAGGCATAAATTGCCAAAGCAATTTCTGAACAATGGTGTAACTTGCTCATGACAACCTACACTACAGTATGAAGACAAACCCTGAGTACCACAGAAAAGGGCCTCCACTGAATGTAAAGAGGCTTGCAGAAATAAGAGAACTGGAGGGAGAAGTAGAATCACAGGATAACATTTTGGTTAGTAACTGAGTAATAAGTAAATAGCCACTGAGACTGAAGGCTGTGGACTTGCTCTGTGGGTAACCCATGTACTGCATTGCTTACTGTTAGTTTGCCACACTTGTACATTCCCAAATCTGAACCAAGCCAATGCAGAGACCTTGATTCATTGTGTTTGTCTTCAAATATTTATGTCCTTTTGCAAAAGTGATTTAACTATTTTCAAGCCTATTTTAAATTATTAAATCTCTCATCTCATTTCAAAACCAAATCTGAATACAGAAAATCACATAACTGGCACATTGATATTACCTGACTAGAAGAGTATATGCTGAGGATCAAAATTGGAAGTCTCAATTAACCTCTGGTACTTTGGGAACTCAAGGTTTGCACAAAATTGACTTTCTTCCTCAAACTGTCTAACTTTCAGTCAAAAAAACTTGAGAGCAAAGTAAGCTTCCATTCTTATTCTGCCAAGGAATCATTCAATACCCAACTTTAATCTTCCAGATGCTACAACCATGTAATGTGTCTATGAATTGGCAATGATCACTTAAATCCAAGCTGTTTTTTGGTATTAGTATTTGATTATCCCTAGTTGTTGTGCAATTAGTTCCACACTCTGTATTTTTTGCATGCATGAGAATACATTCCTTTTTGACTTCTAAAATCACTAAGATTCTCTTTAACATATGACACCAACTTTAAGGCAATTAATGCTTCATTTGCAGTTCCTTCTGATAAATTTACATTTATCAGGAAATAGACTTCTCTATGCTATACCTGTGTCATCTAGGACAGTTTCAAACAACAAAAAAAGACTATGACCCTTTCACTGGGGTATGCTGTCATATCGGTGTTTCCTTCTCTTCAGGAAACACCACCTGTTGAATATATAAATGTTTATATTGGCAAAGGGTACTATTAATATTAATATAATTCTTTAAAAAAATCTGAATCTGAAATGGTGATTTTTATGGAAGGGTTCTTCATAACCCTGTAAGTAAAGGCTTATAGAATGTAACAGAAAATAAATATTTCTTTTGTATGCTCATATCTAGGTTTGCAGATAGTCTCTTTATATAGTTATATTGTCACCTTTATTAAAAAAATCAGACAAACCTATTTGCATGACTGAAAGATATTTTCCTTCTACTAAATTATTCTAATGGGACTTGGTAGAGATAAAAGTAAACTGTTAAAATAGTCTGCATGGCTAAGTCTGCTATTTGCAGGTAATATTCATTCACTGAGATAACATTTTTAGGGTTTGGTACCTAGCTTCTTGAGGGTAAAAATAAGCCTTTATCTGTCCTTCAGGATTATTAACAGTAAGTGATTTCCACATTAACATCAATAGCAATAATGAAGATGTCCTTTTCAATTCATCCTGGGGAACTCTGAGTGAGAACTGTTATTTGGCGAGGCCTCATTCTTTAATAGAGTCCAAAGATAATTGGGTATTGAAAATTCCATCTAAATCAACCAAATAAATCTTTCGGTTACCAAATTAATAATTTCATTGATGCCATCAGCCTTCAATTTTCACTCCATTAAATTCCTAAATTCATGTGAGAACAGCACAGCAAACAAATTAAAATGAGTTTCTTATAAAAATGAGAATGATAAGATTATGCCTTCTAAAAAAGCAATTTAAGTCCAATAAATTATTTTTAAATTATTAAATGAGGCATTGCATTAACTATAAAAGAAGAGCATAAAAGGCCACTGGCCTATGGAAAATAAGACATCTATAGACCTCTATAACCTTGGACAATTATATCTGTAATAATTGGCTCATAAAACTTTATGGCAACTTGTACAATATTCCTTTTTTGTAAGATAGCATTCTGATCAGCAAAACGATTAGACAGAGAGGAACAGAGACTTTTTTTTCCTTAGGAGCACATGGCTAAATGTTTTCAAATAGCCTCTTGTTGCTTTGCTCAACATAGAGCATTAAAGCGAAGTGTTACCTGCTCTGTGTGGAATATTAAATCACATTTAAACTACATCACGTTGCAATAAGGCAGCTTAGTGTCAAGGAGGTCTGCAGGAACAATTCAGGATACAAGACAAGAAAATTCATAACTGTTTTCTTTACACTATGTGCTCAGTACATTGAAGGTTTGAACCTTTAAATGTCAGGTTTGATATGTTGTCTGCTTTTCAGTTCTTGTTCCATCAGCTTCATAGATGGCCAAAATTCTGAAGAATGAGCAAAAAACAAAATAGCAAGAGAATGCAGTAACATCCTGATAGCAAAGCAGTGTGAATAGTGTGAAGAAGTTTTTATATACTTCCTGAAAAAGGAATAAACTCTACCTCCTGCTTATGGTGGAATCCTATCAATAATGTACAAAAAGTAAAATAAAAGGAGATGAAGAAGAGTTTCACACATGTACTAGACCTGGAAGTCTGTATAAGTAAAATTAAGATCTGTTAAATGAAAACAAATTCAGCCTCTCTGCCTCACGGCTGTCTTTGCACAGATAACTCTTCCTCCTCAGTCACACACTTATCTCTACCAGTGCCTTGTTTTCCCTACCTTCTGTTCACTTGGAAAAACAGAAATAGAAATATAAACCATGTACTAGAGTTAGATAAACATATCATATTCTATTTGAAAACCTGACGTAGTAAAATGTATGCAAGCTTTTTGACTGACCTCATTGAAGTACCATCCTTTAGATATGAGAATTGCAGTGAAGTCTGATTTATTCCTTGTTTTCAGGAGATAACAGGCCTATGTTGCCACAACTATACCACAAATTCCTAATGAAAGCCTTGTGGGCACACATTAAATCCTTCTCAAAGTTCCTCTGCTTGCCTCCTCTCAGTACAATGAACCAGCCTACTCTCAATCCAGAAGCCAGAACTCCTGCTGATTTCAGTAATTCTTGTTTCTGTAAGTAAATCCTTTTGTGGTTTCCCTCCACTCTCCATTCTACACATTCCAGCTAATTTTAAAATGAAAAAAGTACCAAACCAGGTAACATTAAAGAATCAGAGGCATGAACTCTATCCAACAATGTGAGTGCTGTTTGAATTAATGCACTGCAGGGTTTAGATATCCCCAATTTCTTCACCTTTGATTTTCCAGTGATGCCCAGAATAAATAATTGCCTTATTAAAGGACTTCTGAAGCCAATAGAGCAAGGTAGAAAACACTGAAGTCACCAATTCAGCCTTTGATTCTCTCTGACAGAAAATTAAAAATGAATGAGAAGAAAATTAATAATAAATGTATTCATGGCCTTATTGGGATTCATGACTCTCTTGCCAACATTAAACAAGTTCAACCAATTGTTCCTCTTAAAGTGAAATAGCATCAGAGTTGCCCATTGTTCAAGTAGTATATTTTTTCTTTGGTATAGTAAATTAAAAAAAAAAAAAATCCAACAGAATGCTGCCTCAGTTGCAAAATACATAAAACTAAGGCTTTTAGCAAAGTCTTTCAAGAAAATTATACTTTCACATCCTAATATAAGTGTGAAGACAAAATTTCGTACTAATGGCCTTTAAGCCAAGCAAGAGTTTGAAAACAGGCTCTTACCCTCTTTCTTGCATCAAACAGTAACTTGACATCAGCAGGGGTTTCAGAGTTACTGCCCGCTCATCACCCAAAAGAGACAGGACACTTTACTAGAAGTATAAGAATGTATTTGCCCTAGCCTTGTTTTTAGATGACTGAAGCTGTACAGGTAATTATAAATCCTTCTTGAATTTCAGCTGAAACACATGGGTTTTGACAAATTTATAAAACTGTAGCAGCCAAAACCAAAGTCTTGTCATGGAAAATGGCAGAAAATAACTAAAACAAACTTGTGATTCTGTCTTCATACGTAGTTACAACAACACAGATTTATTTCGTAATGTGGAGAATCTTAGGAATCATAGGAAAATTCAGATTAGAAGGGAGTGAAGGAGGTCTGTACTCCAACCTCCTGCCTAAAGCAGGGTCAGCTGAGATCAGTTTGCTCTAGGTTTTGTCTGTTCATGTCCTGAAAACTCCTAAGCATGAAGACTGGGCAGCTTGTTCCATTTTTAACTGTCATCCTGGTGAAAAGATATCTTTTTATATCAATTCTGAATTCTTCTTTCAATTTACGTCCATTGTCTCTTGCCCTTTCTACATGTGCCACTGTGAACAGCCTAGGTTTATCTTCTAGACAATCTTCTCATAGGTATTAGGAGGCTGCTGTCAGCTCCTTTTCTTCTCCAGGTCAACTGCCTTCAGCTTTAACTGACAGTGCAACTGCTCTAGCCCCTGAACATCTTGGTGGCTCTCTGCTGAACTCGCTACAGTTTAATGATGTCTTTCTTGATAAGGGGACCCAAAACTAAACACATTATTCTAGATGCAGTCTCACAAGTGCTGAGCAGAGGAAGATAATTGCTCTACTCTGTCTAATGGCTATGCTCTTATTAATACAGCCCAGCATGTTGTTGGCCTTCTTTGCTGCCACCACTCTCTGCTAGTTCTTGCTCAGCTTGCTGTCTGCCAGACCCCAGGTCTTTTCCAGCAGAGCTGCTCCCCAGGCACTTAGTCCCTGGCCTTTATTGTTACAAGGGGTCATTCCTTCCCAAGTAAAGGCCTTTGCATTTGTACTTTTTGAATTTCGTGAGGTCCCTGTCGGCCCATTCGTTCAGCCTGAATAAGTCCCTCTGAACAGCAGAGGGACTTCTGTCCTTTAATGTCCCAAATACCACCCCTTCCAATTTGGTGTCATCTACAAATCTGACAAGACTATGCTCTGTCACTAACCCCCTTGCTGTACTCCATTTGTCATGAGCATCAAGGTACAGTATGACCCATTAACCACTATGCTCTGAGCATGATCATCCAACCAGCTCTTTACCCACCTAGATGCCCACTCAATCAGTCTATACAGTCCTAATTTGGATATAAGAATATTGTGGACTGAAAAGCACACCGACATCATGAGGCAATTGCTTCTAACTATACACCTCAACTCCCTTTCCTACAGAAGCAAGAGTCAATTCAGAGAGGCAGTGTCACTTATTATGAAAAGAACCCTTTTATCGAAATGGTAAAACCCTCAGACAAGTTCAAGAGATAAAAATTACAGAGGTACTTTTCTCTCTTGGGTACTCTCTCATCTGCATAACTAGAACTCTCTGACCCATGGCAGGATTCAGGTAGCACAAGATGGCCAGTTCAGTCTCTGCTATGAAGTTGGGGAACGATATGAAGCCAGAGTCATAACTTAGCATCATAAGAGCAGCCAAGGATCTGAAATTCCTTTGAGCCCAACAACCTCTTACTGACTGTGAGCAGTATCAGATACTTAGACAAGAGTTAAGCACAGCTATCGCAGATACCCCTTGTGCTTGTCCCATCCCACAGACAGATGAAGGTGTTCAGTTCCAGAGATAGGGGTTTTTTATTCCTTCTTCCATGATCAGCCTCACCAAAATTATATATGTGGTCTCCAACCAAACTGTCTTCTGAGAATAAAAGAAGATACCCTTTAAATTGTCAAAATCTGAGAGAAGAAAGTTTTACCATTTTCAATGCATATTTGGGAAAATGAAACAAAGTGAGATTGAGGAACTTGGCCTGTAAAAGGTAATAGACTTTGAAAAATAAGTGGCCATGGGTACAGTTGTGAATGATGTCAGTGTGAATGATGTCAGGAAAACACAGATTCCTTTTAGCTCAGAGACAAAAGTGAGAGCTTGTTCACTACAAGTAAACCTACTGTCGGTCAGTACAATGTGAGAGGCAGCACAAGAGTAGTCCTTACTCTGCATAGATGCACAAACTGTTCCCATAAGAGCAGTGTTGAGCTTGCACAGCTCTGCGTAGACACAAGAGGATCCCATGTGCCAACCATCACTATTGCAGCTGAGTTTTTCCAGAGGCATTCCAAGCTTTAATCTGTCTCTCTGCACAGGGCTGTGGTATGGAAGTGATTATCTAGCAGTTCTCCCTGCAGTCCTCAAGAGCAAAGCAGTTTCCCTGTTTTAAGAATGGGATGACATTCTACATACCAGAATTATACTGATTTATGAGGCTGAAATCAGTAAACTTAAATCAAGATTAACAAGTGATGGGAAGGAATGCCTAATGCAGCAAGTCTTTTAATGTCATGCATGTTCCCATGTTTTAATTCATAAATGACATTATTTTTTTTTTAATGCACTTGTCTGGTTAGGGTTGACATGTTATATCACTGTATTTACTGATTAGATCTAGAGTCAAAGGAAAATGAATACAAAATAGTTTTTCTAATTACTGCAAGGCTACTATACACTGCCAGTTTATTTCAAAAGTAATTTCTGTGGCTGATTCCCTGGTAGCCAACTTGCAAAACACGGGACTAAACCAACTCTAAAATCTTTGGGGGGG
>KL263124.1:0-17751 GCA_000699545.1 Podiceps cristatus
ATATATGGAAGCTACTACCTGGATGGCTCAGCTTTTATCTTTGCTATTTCCACCTGAACTTCCTTTCTCCAATTCCTAGGATACATTTCACTGATAGCAAAGATGCCAATACCTCCTCTGGGTAATTCACGTGGGAAAACCAGTCCTTCCTAATTGCGCTCAGGGACAAGCTCAGCCTTAGTCACAAGAACAGCCATTCTGGATGAGACCCAACACCTATCTTGCCCAGAGTCAGATTTGAAGGGAGAAGCATAAGAAGCAAAGCAGAAGTGGGAAAAGCTGTCTCATGGGTTAAGCCTCCTCCCTTTATCAATGGTTTAAAGGCTTAAAAAAAAAAAAAAAAAAACACACCATAATTTTGTCATCACAAATCACAGAGTTAACTTTACCTCTTACTAGTTTAATCATCTAAAGTGAAACAAAATCTCAGTAGAGCCTGAGATGAGCTGTGGGGGAGAGTCTGTCATAGTGACATAGTGAAAGGAAGAGGAGCTGCAGCAAATGCCAGCCAGTAGACTCCTAAAACAACTGTCAGCCAGACATCAAGGCAGATTTTCCTCAAGCCCTGTAGATCTTCCCACCCTCTCAGCTCAGAGGCCCGGCCTTAAAATACCATGTCACAACACTGTATCAAGGAGCTGCTGCATGACTGCCCCATCATAGCTCCCAAATCCCATTTTCTGAGCTAATGAAAGACAGCAAGAATAGTTTGGATTCATGGTGATGCACGAAAACATGCAGTACACACCTAATTCTACCACACCACGTGCACAAGGCACGTAGGGAATAGCAAAAGTGCTTACTGAGCACCAGCCAGTTCACCCTAGCAGGAGATCCCCACCTGTACAATTTCAGGACTTCTGGACCAGGTTTCTAGGCCAATAAAGACAACCCATTCCACTCACCGCCACAGCTTCCACACCCCTGAAAGGCAAATCAGACACAGCAGCAGCGTCCACCCTGTCAGCCCAAGAGTGCCACAAACCTTGGGATGCTATGCAAGTACAGGAGAAGTCGTACAAGCTCAGTGGTGTTGCAGTGGGGGTTTAACCAGGCTGTGTTCCTTGTCGTTATTATGGCCACTGCACGTCCTGATTTATCTCTGGTACCTGTAAAAGGGGGAAGAAAAATGTTACAGAAGGAAGTCAGAGTCAGTTCCAGGTATGTATGCCCCATATTCCCCTACTACCACCCCATCACCTTCCTGGAAATTCTCCACAGAACTCGATATAGTGTATGTTGCAGATCGTGGTAAGCTATAGACATGGTTCCAAAGTACCAAAGTGCTGCCCCCGACTGAAGTAGCTGAGTTCTGCTTGTCTTTCTGTCATGGTAGTATTCAAATTTGGACTGCTCTCTTCTACCTAAGTATCCTACCACGCACATTCTTCATAAAATATGGCTGAAGTTGGCTAATGATAACCCAACCTTTTGAGAAAAGCAAGAATCTCAAACTCAAGCTAATAATCTCGCCTCCCCTTATGTTACAATATTCACATTGCTGTCAGACAAGAGAACACAGGCAGGTTTGCAGAACAAGTGCCACCTAATGAGACTAGGCACACAGACTTCAGGCCGAGCCTAGCACGTAACCAAACACCTCCTCCTGCAAGCAAAGCCCTGGAGCAGGAGCCCCAAGCTCCTCCTCAGGGGCTGCAGACCAGATAGCCCAGCAGCACACTCCTGCCTGCCACAGCTCCGACAAGGGCAGAGTCCGTGCCAGGCTTTCATTAGTCCTAGAGCTTGCTCGGTGCCCAGAGAATAGATAAGGCAAAATGTGATACATTGAGGAAGCAGAAACCCCTCTGCTTCAGTTAGCTAGGACAACAGCTCTCTGCTTTCCAAAAGCCCAAAGATGCAGCTTATCACAGGAACCAAGCCTCCCTGAACTAAAAGATAGTCTGGCTTTAGCCACAACATGGACCAGGAACTCTGAAGACAAGGATGCAATGGCGCCATTTGTAGAATTATGTCCAGCCTCCTCTCCAGATGCAAAGGAGGGGCAAAAGCAGGTGCGCACACCGTTCTGGAGACCCAGAGCTGCCTCGGCCATTCAGAAGCAGGCAGTGCCTCTGGAGCAAGCCTGCTCAAGGGACCCTGCTCCTGCAGGTCGGCAAGTGATTTGGAGAAGAGTAGGGACTACACTGCTATTGTGTGAAAAGTGATTCACAAGAACAGGAGCCATTTCCTGTCATACAAATCGAATGAGAGGGAGGAGGAAAAAAATCCCAAGCACAAGACAAACCCAGAGGTTTAGATAAAGCTGTCTCTCTCTCTCTCTTCTGAACTTTATTGCTACCACAGGAGACACTGTCTTGGGCCACCTCTCACCCCATCCCAGGGACAAGCATGCAAGTTGAGAGGTAAAACAGATACAGATGGACAGCCCCGAGCACAGAAAACTGCCCTGGTGGGATCCCAATCTGTCACTAGGACGTGACTTGAGTAAGGGCCACAGACACAGATGGGCACCACTTAGAAGCAGGGCTTTCTCATTCCCGGGGACCGGAACTGTGACACACACTAACAGCAGGGACAAAAATCTTTCATCCTCTGTGTGATTCAGGAGTTTTATTACTCCTAGAATACTGTATTCCAGACACTGTATACATCAAAGAGCTGAAGAGAAATTAGAAAAAGCTTATTAATATACCTTGTTCATAAGCTAAGGGGATCATCAGACAACAAAAAAAACCCAAACCCAAAGCACTCAATTACTGAAAAATGGCTCGATAACCAGTCTCAGCAAAAGCTTTCTTACTCTGAAGCAACATCTTTTTGTGCATCAGGGAGGCTGGGCATCATCAAAACTTGATTAAACCTTGAACTTCCATATATGAGCCTGGGAATTGCCCGACCAGGTCAGAAAAGGAACTACAGCCACCAGGGCTAGATCTCCAGCAGTAAATAACCAGACAAGTCAAGAGCAGAATGCAGAATTTAAGCTCTCCCAAAAGGAAAATTTCTTCTTAACTCCATCACCTTCTAGTTTATTAATTAGCTCTTATTCATTATTTATTATAAAAGTTATCCTTCCTAATGTAATTATTACATCATTACCAATGTCTAATATAAGGCATTTAACTGTCTGGCAAGTGCATTCCCTCAGATATGAGGATTGCCCACTGAAATCCAAAAGGAGACACATGAGAGAGGAGATGTCAGTCAAATCCGATACTGCTTCTACAGAAAATATGCTTCTTCCCTTAGACAAAAACTCCCTTGGAAGTGGCATCAAACCCAGCCTTGTTTCTCCAATGCATTTCAAGGGCACATCCCTTCATCCCATACTCAAATGCCTTTGCTTCGTATAACAGTTGCATGTTATGATAGCAATCTGACAAAGGAAACAACTAGAGCATTAGATCCCATAGTCAGGGACCAAGACCCCTCCCTCAAACCCTGTAATTTTTTTGGCTGTTATACACATCCTAGAACCCAATCAGCAGACCAGAAATCCTCCTTTGGAATTTGTGCTTAACATTTACTTACCAATGCAAAGTTACATGTTTGAATGTACCATAACTCTGCCCTGTACTTGGTTTCTCATTTCACCTTTTTCCAGAGACTGGAAAAGTCTTACTTCCCTTCCCTCCTTCCCTGCACAGAGGTGTTTTCACCTCATTGTCAATCATCTTATGAGATAAACAACCTTCCAGTCTCTTGCCATAAGACATCCAATTCGGTTACAAGAAAGGGCTGTCACCCTCTTCTGTACCACCTCCAGCATCCACCATTTCCTTTTTGAACAAAGGCATCAGAACAGCCCAAACTATTTGAGAGGCATCACCAACAAGCACACAGAGGTAAAAATCGCTTTCCTAACCTGGCTAGTCATCCCCTCTCCTGATCTCTTCTCTGCTCTCTGGCCAATTTTCAATTCCTGCGTGGCTCTGGGGCTGATTGTAGCTATCTTCCCACTCTGCACTGGACAACCCTCTCGCTGGCTGTGGAAGGAAGCAAAGCCACAGGGGCCGCTTATGCAGCCGCTGTCAACTGGCTGTTATGCACTGGAGAGGTAGATCTCGCTTCCTCTGCTTTACTTCCTGTTTGGTTAAATATAAAGACCTCTTGCGTGGGCCCTGTGCACCAAGCGATCGCTGTCCAACAGCCTCAGCTTTGTTTACCTCTCTGCCAGTATTTGTCCCATGCAGAAGTTTTCATCTCCAGCAATTTGATACCTGTTGCCATATCAGATGCAAACACTGAATGACATTTGACCTACAACTGATCTTGGCAGAACAGTTCTGGGAAGTCCTCCCTTAATAGCTAGTTTTGTCATCTGCTATTTAGCTACTCTATCGTTCATCCCACACGTTGCTCATCCACACTCCATTGGGATATTCCTTTCAACAGTGTGTCATGAAATCAAATGTTTTCTAAAAATCTATTATATCTAGACAGCTACATTTAATCAACCAAACTTCTAATTACCAAGAATAAAACTGGTTTTACAAGAGCACTGTCAAATAGCATCTTCAACACTCCGATCCTTTAATTATCTACCAAGTGAGTCAAGTTCCTATTGTTTTGACCAGGTCTGATGTCAGGCCCACCAGCCCATCATTAGCTGCACCCTCACTCTTCTTTTTGAACTACTGCTATGAGCCCACAGATTTGTCATTTCTGACTTATACACTCTTGGTTAACATTTTAGGACTCCTGGGAGCAAGTTAACATGGCTTCCATGAGAGGGAAGGTCTACTCCCTGTCCTTCCCATCCAGAAGCTTTAGAAGATTCGAAGATTGTTGCTTCCGGAAGGTTTGGAGTGAAAGAAACAGAACTGGCGCTCCTCTGCAGCACTGCAAACAAAGGCTCATCTCCCTTACCCTCCAACAAGCCATGCTTCCCAGACACGTTCTGGCTCAGCTACTCACCAGGCAGGCAGGCAACTCCACTCCTGAGCACTTCTGAGTTCACATCCTTGACTATGGTAGGTGCAGACCGACCACCCCAGGCACTCCCAGAAACTGGGGATGTCGGGGGAGTAATAGCTGTTGAGGTTTCCTCCAGGGCACTGATTTTACTCACTGTTTTCAACACATCTGTGCCAGTTGCTTCTTCTCTCGTCTCTGCCCCTTCTGACACCATCCCTGCAAGACAAGCAGCAGTCAGAAGCTCCACCCAAAAGGTCCCAGGTAAGTACCAGATTGGGGAGGGACGTGCCCCCAGCCCAGCACTCTGCAGCTCCTCTGCTCCTCCTGCCAGTAGCATGCATGTTCCAAAACTGGTTATAGTATTAATACTACTGCAATTCTAAAAAAAATAAACCAAGTTATTGTGAAGTTTGTGAGTTACAAAAACTCAATTCAGATCAGAATTACTGTAGTCAAAGTCATTTTTAAAGGTAACACATTGAGCAGTACATGTCGGCTCACAGCCTAGAAGTCTGGCACGGTGCAAGTCCCTGGCCAAGCTCCAGCAGCTGGAGCATGCTGGAGTGATAAACCAGCTTCTGACAGGGAGAGCGGCTCCATCAGAGCAGAATTACTCCCCCAGCACCACTTTCAGATTAGTCCCTGAAAACATGAAGTCAACTCGAGGCTGACACATCAGCTGGAAATTAGCCAAAGAGACCCTGTTCTGCTCGTCCAGACTTTTTAAATTAACAGTTAATGGGAAAGTCAGAAACCTATTTTAAAACCCTGAAGAACAGGATGATTACACCAATCAGCTCTGTTTGAGAACTGGAGAAAATGCTTCCTTCACCTGACAGCTCTAAAGTACAAGTTATCAGAATCAGTTAATTCTAAAATTAAATATCTTAGCACTAGTTTCCATGTAGTCGCTAGTTTTATCAAGTTTCAATTTTCATGTAAAAGTAGCTAGAGAGAAGAAAAAAAAATATACCTACTGTGTAAGAAGTATTATTCCCCATTTTGCAACATAAGAATTAGAAGCCAACAATATGTCTTAAACAATACATCTTTAGCTTCCTAATCAGACAGCTAGCCTGTCCCACTGTTTGGCAGAAAGATATACTAAAGAAAAGGCTGTACTTCGCTGCAAATCCTGATACTTCAATATCTACCAACAAAAAATCACCCTCTCTTTAGGAAAATAAGAGTGTGGAGTATTTATTTGCTTGCTGTGAAGTCAGACGTTTTAATTGCTATTTAAAATTGACTTCAACCATCCTACTTTCCTGCTGCATCAACAATGCTGACACTTGACTCAGTTTATTTACTAACAGATTCCAATACTTCATTAAAGAGCAGGACCAGGAACAAAGCAGTCCTTGAAGTGGCTTTCAATACAAGTTTTAGCAGTGAAGGAGATTTACAGGTTGAGGCTCAGCCCAAACTGCTTTCAAAATTGCTAAAGTGGGTGAGAGAAGCGCCGTGAGCAGCATGGCTCACTGCGCAAAATTACCCGACAGCGGGGGAAAACTAGGAGGGGCTCCAGAGCTCTGCACCATCGAGGCCCTGATGGAGTAGCTGCTCATTACTCTTTGGTAACATGCCTCTTGAGGGAGCATCCCTGAGCTCAGCATCTGCTGCATTTGACCACCTAAGCTGCTGTGATGGCTTCAGGGCTCTGCCCAGTTCTGGGGACACATCAGAGCTCCATTCTGTTCCTCCGCCTCCACTTTCCAGTGACGGGAGCGAGCATTCACTTTGGCCAATGCTGCTAGATCTTCCTGAAGCAGCGTTTTAGAGGGCCACTGAGCTCCTGTAGATGGGGTACCTTGAAGATCAGAGTCATGTAAGTCGTGCCCCAAAGGTTTCACTATAAGGGCTGACAGACTTCCTAGGAGAACACAGAATCATCTTCTCAAGGATCTGTAAGGCCTGGCGATAAGCAGAACCACACAGTTTGTGTAAAGGAATCTGCATTAGATGAAGAAAGCCTGCAAAGAGGACCAAAAAGTGGCATTTAAAGATGACAAGAAAGGGAACAGCTATAATGAAGGCACCGTACCAGGCCAAGAGAAAGACATAAATGTACATGGCAGCCCTGCCTTGGATTTCTCTTAGGAATGAAGTAGCAGATCCCAAAAGCTGGAAAAGTGTTTTGCTCAGCCCACTGATACAGTCCTGGTACATTTCAGCCCCAGGGAAACCTCACTGGAGCCGTGCAGCCTCCAGACTATGTACATCTTGCCCGAACAAACCTCTTCCCCAAGCTGCTCAGGCTCCATTCGGATCGGCAGACCCCACCTCTCTTCAAACAGGCCCAAGCACACTGTTTTTTATTTGTGATCTGGGGTGGAGGCACTTACTAAAGCGGAAACTGTAGAATGCGGAGGATTACATCAAAAAGTAAATTGAGAACTGGGACATCTGAATTTGCCATGTTTGCAGGTTCCACCTTTCCCTGAGGTTAAGGAAGTGGTAGAGGAGGATTTGCTTGTGTGCATTTCAAAGAGACATTAGCATTTTTCCTGCAAACTGCCCCGGCACCAGTATCATCTATGCTAACATCACATAGTAACAGGGAGTGGGAACAGAATGCCCTAACAGGTGCTGCTGAATATACCCCAGTGTGGCTTTTCAGCCAGTTTCTTGAATATCAAGGTATTTTCCACCCCCAAAATACAGGAATTCTATCCAGAGCTGCAAAGTTTCAAGATTCACGTTCACTTAAAGTTAGTCATTAGGGAAAAACAGCAGTCACATTATCTGTGAATGAAACCAGTGTAAGTTTTAAGCCGCCAACTGAAAACAGCTCACATTTGACCCAAAATCATTCTAAGTTACATCATATTTGTGCAGAAAATAAGCTCACTGGGAACAAGAGGAAGGAGAGAGTGTTAAGGAACAAGGAAAAATCTGCAGTCAGCAAACTCAGATGCCCCAGTTCTGAATATGTATTTTGATTTCATCTACAATGCTCTAACAGGCAAGCTCCTCCACCGCACATAGAGCAAACCATGCCTCTGCCCACTAGTACAGAAGTGTGAACTGTAGGTCTGAATCGACCCAGTAAAAAAACTCTGTTGTTGCTTACAGTTTAGGCAAGATACTCAGTTTCCAATCATAGTAGCAAAATGACCCCAACAAGACATAGTTACAGAGAATTTAATTCACCTACAGACTGACTCACTGGAAAAATCAATTTGTAGGCCTGAGTGCAGGACATTTGCTTCACTTTAGCATTTTACCTCTGAATTATCTTGTTATTATAACTCTGAGGGTTTAATGGGGCTAGATAAGGGGATGGCTTGTTTGGATCTCAAAACAATTGAACGGATTAAGCTTATTATAGTTCCAGCTATAGTGTTTAAGAAATACTGCTGGCATTAACAGATATTTAAGCTGCCCTGTGCCTTAAGAAGTCTGGTTGGCTGGTTAGTTTGGGGGGTTTTCCCAACGATTTAGGTTGTTTCTTCTGCTTTACAAACTCTGAAGATAACAGGGTTGGTTTTTTTTTTTAACTGCAATGCCGAAGTTTAACATCATCGGAATTGGGCCACAAACATCATTTATTTCAGCCAAATCCCCAGCAACATTTAAATTGTCTTTCGTTAAAACCAAACTCCACACATACCCTAAAGGGGTCCATCACTGCCGAAATCCACAGCAGCGGCCAACACTCGTCCTGCGGAGCAGCGAGAACATCACTCTTATCTCATAGGGGAGCCGGACCTGGCTAATTTTAGCCAGAAGAGAAGGGACCACTGAACAAGCAGCCACTTGAGCCACAAGGAAAGCATACACCCAGCACTCACAGCCTAGGCTTTCTGAGGTCCGGTCCTGTGCAAACAGGTTCAGCCTGGCCAGGTGAATGGATACCCACAGCACCGTTATTTACTGGCACACGTCCCCCAAGAGCTGCAGACAGGCAGAAGGTGACCTCTTTTTTCTGCTCATGGTGGTAGATGCTCAGGGAGATGCGTGCTACAGAAAAATAAATTTTTGAGCTGACTCCTCCATTTCACAGAAAAGAAATGCTTGTTGCTCCAAAAGCACCAGAACTGCCTGGCAACTGTGGGCTTGGCTAATTATGGATTTAAAATATTTTGGTGTAGGTGTTAATGACATTTCATTTTAACAGAGCTAAAGTCTCCATTGATTAGGAGGTCACACTGAGGCATCAGGCAAAGCATGACCTTTAGACACTTGAGAAGGTAGCCAAACGGGGTAGCGCTGCAGTGGCGACGTAGGCTCCTACCCACCCAGTTCAGGACCAGTGCAAGCACTACACTGCCAGCCTGTCCCAAGACAACCACATCTCGATCCGTTCCTCCACATGGTCAGACAGGCTCTAGCAACGTGGGTCCGTACCTCCAACCCTTTCAAGCATCCCCACTCTAATATTTCAAGCTGGGTAATTTTCCTAGCCAGGGGTCTCAGGGAATGAGAGCTGTTGAACTGGAATGGCATGTTTCACCCGCCCCCGCCCCACACGCACTTCTTGATGGGATCTGCATATCTAGCTACAGCTTTCCAGACTCAGCAGAGCTAGGCAAAGCCAACATCGTGTCCATGCAGTTACACGCTGCCTGCCTACAGTCTGGTGCAAAAGGCAGCGAGGCCTGGATTGCCTGCTCAATTCCTTCTGAAGGGGCACAGCTCCAGCACAGGAACCCAGGCATCAAGAAGTATGGGCAACACCTGCTTGAACATATTGTTTGAGTTGAAGTTAGATGCTTAATTGCTCTGTGCTCCCCCACTCAACTTAAACTTGAAACATAACCAAGCTGAAGAAAGCACGCCAGGGAGGGAAACAGGGGGAATCCCTCCACTCTGCAGTTTGCTGCTTAAACCAGGTACCATCACACGTGAAGATTTGTTCATCTTCAGGTCACGTTACACAGCTAGAATTTTACTGTGGCATCCACTGCTGTTTCCTCATGCCACAACTACCTTCCTAGAGCCAATTTTCAACTATGAGAGACTTGTACAGTTAGATAGTCTCTTCTCACACCTTCCTATTGGGTGCATCCATAATGTGCACAAAATTAATGTAACAGGTGGAGGTCACCAGCAATCAGATTAACTGAAATTATAAGTCTCTTACCCAGGAACTTTGTTCTGTACCGATGTAAATTTGCAAAGAACTATTAAACAAAATACCTACAATAAACCTACAATAATACCTATAATAAATGTGAAGAGAAAGCCAATTTCAAGCCACAAAAATGACAACTTAATCACTTTCCTGTAGTTTGTGCTATTACCCCAAAGCCTCCCAGCAGACCTAAGTGTCAGCAGCACCTCTCCAGAACTGTGTTTCAATCTCAAACAGATAACACACAGACATCCAACTGCTGTACCTTTAGAAGATGATGGCCCAGATGCTGCCTCTTGGTGGGAGTGCGTAGTGGTGGGCTCCACATGCCCCTCAGAAGGTCCCAAGGACAGTGGTCCAACATCCAGTTCCTCTTCAATGGATTCCAGTGTTTTTAAGGCTATAGTCTTTGAATTTTCCCCATAAGAACTTCCCCGGTTCTCCTCCCCTCCCTGCAAGTCCTGTACTACAACACGCTCTGGGCTCAGCCCATTCTCTTCACTTTTGCGGTTTTCTGCCCGTCTTTGTGGTTCCTCACACCTCTCTCCAGACCTCTGCGTTCTGAATTGACTTGAGGCTTCTGCTTGTGCACCAGGGCCCGTTAAAGAGTCACTGTTACTTAGTTGTTCTGCTGTCTGATCACCCTCTGCTGACAAAGCAGTTTGGAGTTGTATGGCTTCTTCAGCTTTCTTATGCTGACAGGCAGAGACCTCTTCTTGCTCCTCACCATCTGACAAGCATCCATCTGTAGGTGCTTTGACAGAACAGTGACTATGACTAGTCTGATTCTCACTTACAGACAGTATTGGTTCAATCTCTTTAACTTCCTCAGGGCTGTCCCTTCGTCCCAGCTCAAATTCATCTCCTTCTCCTTGGTTCTGTTCTGGAGGATTTAATGGAGAACTAAGATTTGCTTCCCAATCGCTGCAGCAAGCACCGACTGCTCCTACATCTGACATGTTCCCTGAAGGAGAGCCTCTCCCCACACCTACATCAGAACTCTCAGGCACGTTCAGCAACGTAGTGGCCTGCACTGTCGCAACACCTTCACTGACGCTCTGGCAAGACACATCAGAACCTGTCTTCAGTGTGCAATGTGGTCCCGAAGGCCCTAGGACAGACACGGGAGAGACATCCATCTGTGCCACCTCATTTTGCCCCTCAGTCAGTGGTTCTCCATGTACTCTCAGTATCGCCTCCTCTTTAGCAGCAGTAGCATCTAGAATTGTTTCTGGGCTCTGCTCAGATGTTTCAACACCGGGGTTTCTGCTAGGACCATCACTTTCTCCTTCTGTGTTTCCAGGAGCTGCAGGTGTTTGTGCTTTGCAGTTGACACCATCTCCAGCACACACGTCACTGTAGCTGCACAGTGCATACCACCAATCGAGTGAGTGTTTGCTGCGCATCTCCTGCTCTGCAGATGAATCTTCTGGCCTGCAGGCAGGAGATTCAGCCACAGGAAAGCTATTTCCCATGTTTCCAGCACCACCTGATATCAGCTGACCTTCTGGAGACAGTTCTCCATGTGCCATCATTTTGTTGCTTTCCAATGAAATTACATTTTTGAGAACTTCTGTAGAAGTCCTCAAAGCATCCATCTGACAGCGCTCCTTCTGCATAAGTGCTGACTGAACTAAGTTCTTGGAGTAGGTGCTGTCTTGAATGACAATAAACTTGTGCTTGCCTTTAGACGCATTCACTCGTGTTCTGGGCTGAGTTAGGTAATTTAAAGCTAGCGATTTGGTTAAAGAGCCTGTTTGTGGCCCAAACCTGGGGAGTGAAACTTCTGTCAGCTCAACATACTCCCCTTCAAGGTCACTTTTCAAGTCCTCTTCAGGCACAGGACTTGTACAGACACCATTGACAAGAGCTTCACTTAACTGCGGAGCTGCGCTGCTAATGACCAGGTTGTCTCGATTTGGATTTTGTTCCTGTAGATACTGAGATCCTAGGTCGGGTGAATTGCACTCAGCATGGTCCATGGGGAGGCACAAAATTGAACATTCCTCTGTTATTTCTGGAGAGATGATATCATTTTCAATTATTTTGGGTTTATTTATAAATTCAGGATTAACCACTTTATCCCAGGAGACACGAAATATTTTATCATCAGTGGTTAGTAAACAATTTTCCAGTGCTATACCCATCCGCTCTCCATTGAAAGTACTCAACCATTCCAGAGTAAAAATAGAGGTATAGGAAACTTCTGGAATCACGACTTCCTCTACATTATGCTTGTCTTTTGCCAAACATTTCAATACAATTCGTGGAGACTTCTTCAGATAGGGGACCACCTGCAGGTAGAAGTCACCAGGCTTCAAGATTCGCCAGTCAATGGAAGCCAGCTGGACTACAATCTTCTCGTGAATACACAGGGGCCAGCCCTCATGGCGAAACAGCAAGCCACAGTACTGAACCTATTGAGAAAAGAGAAAGTGTTTTCAGCATCAGGAACAGATCTCTGCTCAAGCTTTTGGATAAGAGAGATCAATGCTTCTCTTTTGCAGCTGTAGCAATAGAACAGTTGAATTTAGGGTCTTTGGTTATTAGTGTAGGGGAGTTTTCCATACTGAGGACTTCTCTTTAAAACGCAGAGACAAGAAAAGCTACCAACACAACCCACCAGCATCTCAGAACGTTAATATGAAGCAACCAGCTGCCAGAAGTCTCAGACCTGTTTTAAAGCTGGGACAGCAGGAACAGGCAGAGGTCTAAGCCCAGAACCCCAGTGCAGAGAAATCAGGAGCTCTTGCCCCCCAGCACTCAAGCCGGGAAACCCTGTCTCTACCTCATTTCTGACTCATTAGGACCAACTAATTAAGTGAAAATGCAGACCACACAACACCCCTAACCAAGTACCATTAGAGAAACGCAGGCAGACAGCAGTCTGCTTACAATGCACAGACAAAAACCACTGTCTTCAACTAAAGACCATCACAGCCTTAACAGAGAAGGTAGCAAATAATACACATCATTTCCAGAGCACCTGCAGCAAGCTCTAGGTTGTACCAGGTACACTCGACACCAACCTGCCAGGATGCAGCTGTAGATGCAGAAACCTCATTGCACAGGATGCCACTAGTCAGCCTGGCACCGCAAAATGTCTTTTTTCTGGTGAAGCAGTGTTGGATCTTGAGACCAAGTGGAAGGGAGGTAATGAAAAGCTTTGCTGATGAGAGGAGGCAGAACGAAAACGCCAAGGTGTGTCTGAGGACCTGGTTTTATTCCCTAATGTGCTCTGCTGGAGTATGCAGCACGTTCCACCTAATTTTGGTTAAGTCAAACTGAAGAACATGGATGTGGGCAAAAAACATCACTCATCTGGTGCTATCAAGAACCTACACAAGACAGGTGGAAACAAGTTACATGGGAGCAGCAGCAAGGGACAGCTGCAACCCACCAGTGAACAGAAGGAGATACTGCGGGGACAAAGCAGCAGAAAGGAGGAATGAGGAAAATGAGGAAATGCAAATGAGAAAAGCATAGCAGAACAACAGAGAAAGAAGGCAGCAAGTCCCATCAGCAAGCTGTGAGGAACTACACTTAGCATACCAGGGATTTCCTCATTCCCAAAATGCAGCAGCACTTGGGACAAGTCTCATACAAAGCTCAATCAAGTAAAAGAACTGAAGTTTCATGGCTGAACTGACTTGACTCAATTATTTCCCTGATCTGGGTAATGGTGTCCCTGCTCACCGCAGGGGGGTTGGACTAGATGACTGCTAGCGGTCCCTTCCAACCCAAAACATTCTATGATTCTATGATTTACAGCTTTATCCCAACTTCAAAAATAAAGGTCACTGCTTTGAACCTGATTCTGTTTGGGTAAAGTAAGATTTAAATTGAGCCATGAAATAAGCCATCCATTTCATGATTCATTTCATTTTTCTCAAGGGCTTGGAGAGGATTCACTTGTATTGGATGCAACACTTAAATTAGAAAGCTGTCATCTGGAGGCCCAAAGACTTTAGTATTGGCAGCATTAGATTTCAGACATTTTATCTTGTCTTACACAGTCACATGAAAGTCTTGACAGACAAAGCAATTTATAAAAATGCTGTATTCTGCAGGCCAGACAGATGCAAGAAAAAAAAAAAATAATTCGAATATTTTGCCACATAACAGAGAAACCACTGAACTGGAAGGAATCTCCTGGATCCTCACACACCTTGAGACAACAGGTAATGGCATCAAGTGATTTCTTTCCTATGTTCATCAAGCTTTACCTTCAGCCCAGCCAGATCTCTTACCCTCACTGCACCTGATGCAAAGCTGCTCAGAGGCTTGAAAGCCCAAATCATCCTTCAGATTAATTCCTCCTCCCCAACCCTGGAGCTTATTCTCTGGATGTGTTCCCATTGCTCAAAATTATTAAACTATGTCACATCGCTTTAGCGCATCTCCCTTGATCATCTCTTAGGACTGCCTGGAACACCTCCTCAGTGATGCCTTTTTTTTTGTTCCACTTTTTCATTGTGCAAAGCGTTGCAAAACACTGCATATAATGGCACCAACACTTCCCAACTGTGCTAGAAGCATCTCTTAAAGCTAAGATCACACTTGTCTTCCAGTCACGCCCCTATGGTAACCCAGTCACCTGCCAGTTTTTCTTGACAAACTGATGAACTCCGGTTCACAACAGAAATTCTGCCTATTACTTTGTGGAAGCACGTGCTTGCCCTCTGAGTCTCCCGTTATAAAAACTTAAGTACAAAGTTTTAGAGCTCATCTTGTGTAATATATTTATTGCCTTCCTCCTTTAGGTTATTGCTTATGTCTCCCAGACTGGTTTCATCACAAATATCTGTCATATGCATACTCTTACTTTTTATGCCAAGGTCATGGATGAGAAGTAATGCGTGTCTCATGACTTCTGCCTCCAACTCAGTTTTCACTGCAGTACAAACACCCTCCCTTTCACCAGCTTTTCACTCATCTTGCAATACTTGCATAAAATCTCCATCCCTTTGACACAGTAATTAATTTCCCATATGACTCCATAATAAGTCCTTTACCGAAGAGATTAGACAACGAAATTTTTCCCTCTAGAGAGAAAGCCTTTTCTGAAAAAGGCTGGTCTTGCACTACCTGCCATGGAACAAACCACATGAAAAAATGTTATCCAGTTTTCAATGGGTCAGTTAATTCAGTCCTTGCTCAGTGCACGTTGTTGTACACTCAGCTTGTTCTCTCTATTTTGTTACTAGCCCTGACTTAATAAAAATCCCTGTTATCAGACATTCGGCATTACACAGCAACTTCTTCCATATTTCAGGACAGAGACCAGCCAGTCCCTTTTCTTCGACATAGTCAATTCCATACCCATTTCAGTCACAGCAGTTTTATTTCTGTTCACTCAGTGCAACTGCCTTACATTTACCTACATGCTGTATTGCTACTAAACCGAATCTTTAGCTTTCTTTTGTTTGAAGAATCATATTAATTACCTTTATATTCTAACTTTGAACTTAGAGCAGACTCACCTCCCTTTCTTTTCTTTCTATTAAGTTAGGTTCTAGGGCTTTTTATCTCTAACACACCTGTACTTCCCTCAAAGGCACAGGGAGCGGAGCTTTACAGTCTTATGTTCTCACACTTTCTGATCTCTAAGACTCAGATGTCTCTACCAGCTAGCTCTTCTCTTACACAGCATGGTTAAATTCAGCAAACCAAGACCTCCTCTTAGAGCTACTGGCTTCAGCAAGTCCTGGCTGTACGTACTTCAAACTTTTCCATCAAGCTCAAGACTCACACAGCACCTCAGTCAATAGGGCTTATAGGTCCTACAGAAGTATCCAAGCCAAGTATTTTGTACATAAGGTTTTAAACAAAAACAAATTGCAGTTTTCTAGAAGAGACTATGCAATTGCACCCTACACCACACCACATCAACCCCTCTTCTGCCATTAGAATATCTCCTAATAGGTACATTAAGGCCATCTCTACCAAGGGCCTTTCAGGGGAAGAAGAGGCAGACAAAAAAAAGGATCAGTTCCCAAGCTATTAGAAATACTTTATATGACTGAAAAGAGACACACAATCTGCAGTAGCATAAACATAAAGCTGAATTCCATCTGCACCTACCTAACACAGAGTTTCTGTTAAAACCTGAATGTGGAGTGACCTATTTGGGGGCCATTCATATGTTAAGAAATCCAAAACCCAACCTCACCGCTTAGATGACCTGCCTGCCTACTGATTGACAAGTGGAAGAAAGCTCAGCAATAAACTCACCAAAACCAAAATGCAGAATGCATTGAAGTTCCTGAAAAAACCTACAAAGCCACAGCTTAAACTGCAGCAAGAGCTAGAGTAACATCCAAGCAGGAATATAAGCCCTTCGATAGCCTAAACATTTCAGAGTTTGCAAACTTTAGATGCGGAACATCCTCATGCTGGCTCCTGCTCCAAAAGCACCTTCAAAAGGAAGATTACGTGAAAAGGCTTATTTCAGTTTTTTTAACAATTCACTTTGATGCTCAAGTATTTGCTCTTCTCGCATCCAATCGCTACTGTGCCAAACCAGGCCTATCAGAGGAGTGCCAGGAACAGACTCTACGATCGGCAGCTGCAGCCTGGAACAAAGCTGCCTCTGAGGAAAGAGATGGGCATCAATGACAAAGACAGCACAAAGGTGGTGGCTCCCGGAGCTACAGGGATGGCTAAGCTGGAACAGACCAACAGTCCATTTAGCTCAGGATGTCATCTGAAGGCCAGGGGCAAAACCCTGTTTCTTACTCTGTGGTAAGCAGACACAGACCCTTTGGCGCAACCCTCCACACACCCTTCTCCAGCCCCCAGGGATCACACGCAGGCTATTGACTTGAATATGCCCAGCTAAAGCCCATGAATCTGTCTAATATTTCAGGAAGCCATTTGTCAGCCTCTGCAGTGACAAAAGTGTAAGAGATCTAGTGCTCTCAAGATTTCCTACAGCAGTCACTCAGGAGTTACTTCTTTTCCCTTCAATGTGTTTAGTAAAAGCTCCCATGAACTACAAACTAAGGAAGAAATGTTGCTTTTGTTTAGACGCTCTAAAAGGTGGACAAAACTTTTAAAGAACAAATAACAAATAGTCCTGTGATTTTAGACAGTGAGGACACAGAATGGGCAATACAGTGGAGGTTTAGGGAAGAGGAGTAGTCCACAACAAGTGAAAGAAATAACTTTCAGCAATAAGAATCCAAACGAGCTTTGAAATAAAATATGGAATATGCGTAAGTACAGGGCACCTAAAGCTTTCCTTGATCTTCCTGTATTGCCACTCTGAAACTACAACATTATGAGCCAAGGCCAGAAAGGGTCACAAGCAAGGAGGAAAGGCTTAAGTCACCCAGTTGTGCTCTTCGAGAGGCCTGTGCCTGCACTCTACCTCTTGCTGACCACTCCCCAGACATTTCACACCTCAGCAAAAGCCCCGATACCCAAAGCTGAGCCCTGGGCAGCCCTCACTGGAGATGGCTGCCCCACCACCCCCACACCCTGTGGCTACTGGGCAGGCCAGGGAGTGCCAGGCAGGCCCCGAGCATGGCTCCTGCCCTTGCACACCCCACACCCCCCAAACAGCGCTGCACAGGCAGGCCAGCCCCACCATACTGGTTTCACCCTCCAACAGGACGCCTCAGCCACCACCAGCCCCCTTGCCTCCATGTCACCTGGGCCCATGCTCCAGGTCAGCCTAGGGGGCCACCAGCACCCTGAGCTCCTCCAGGACCTGCTGCACTCACCCCCCTCCTGCCTCAGGGACCCCCACTCTCACCCCTCTTCCACCTCAGGGCCCCCAGCACCCACCAGCC
>KL263124.1:28951-43122 GCA_000699545.1 Podiceps cristatus
AGGGTTCACGAGCTGCTGGACAGCCTCCTGAGGGGACCAGTGCCTTCACTATCTCTTGCAACCTCCACAATTGAGGGTGGAGGCCGCTAAGAAGACGACATGTTTTAGTTAAAAGAGCTCCCAGACTCAATGTGGGAGCTAGCTAACACTCTGTGGTCCCAGTATCCCATAACAGATGAGCCATGGTTCCTTTTCGCCTTAAACGCTCTGCATTACCACGTGCTCATGAAATACAAGGCCCACTACATCAACAGGGAACAGAAAATGCTCTGAAGCTGCATAGCAATTCCAGGAGGGACTGGCCGATCGCATGAGAAAACAGTAAGTGTGCAAGGATCCTTCCTTGAAGGGGCACATCCCCACACACCTTTGATGGGAGAAAGCAGCTGGCAGCAGCTCTGAGGAAGAGGCTATGAGGAAGGATCGGCCAGGAGGACAGAGCAGGTAGCCCAAAGATGGCCATGGCTATGCCAGCTCAGCCCTGGGCCACCACAAGAAGCATCAGTCTGTGCCCTGCAGGGAGAAGTGCTCCTGCTCCAAGGGCCCCAGATTTGCTCGAAACCTCTCAGAGTTCACCGGGGAACGGACACACGCATGCTCAAGCTCTTCTGCCCCTGAGCAGCCAAGCTTGGGACTCACACTCAGATGAAAACATTTCCCCTATATTCAGATACAGCGCTAAATGCGTGCCTCCTGGAAAGCTAAGTAAACCAGTAATAAATTCAGTGCACTAAACTCCTGAGTAAGAAAGGAGTAAACACAGGCTTTTAAAGCTACTCCCTTGATAGCTTCTCCCCCCCACCCCCACCCCAACAGAAAACAGTCTCACATGCCCCATTATTTCCATACATATCAAAGGAGGGTGGAGATTTAACTAGCGATTTCTAAAAGACATCTTTGTGCACAGAAGGGATGTATGCCAAAACGTGGGTGGTTATAAGCCCAAACACAAAGGAGAATACATCCACAGGCATTTTCCCCCTTGATCCATTAACGGGTCTGCATACCAGCCTCCTGAGCATATGAGAAAGACCTTGTTCGAAAGGTAAGTACATTCAGAAAGGTGACAACAGACAGCAAGTAATCCGCATCCTTTAACCGTGTTGAAGACTCAGCAGTGCTAGGTTTTTGTTGGGAGTCACGGAGATTTGACAGGCAGCCTCAGGGAAGGTATCCTCCTGATGGAACCTGCTCAGGAAGCCTCGAAACTCAGTCTCCTGCGAACACGGCCACACCTAATGCAGGCTGTGAAGCTCAAGGTGGACACCTAGCTCAGATCACCAGAACTCCTATGGCTTTTCTTCCCTTCACCAACAACCACAGCATCACATCCCGCTGGGCCCCAAGCAGCCTCCCCTCTACAACATCCACTGACGTCCAGGAGGAGCACATGCCAGTCTTTGGCTGGTCCCCATGGCTCCTTAGCTGAGTCATTTGATTCCATTCAATTCAGGAGCTGGTTGCACCAGCTGGAGCAAGGGTTCATCCTAGGCATCCCAGACTGATGGCAGGATGGTAAATTTGAGCAGACAGAAAGACTTTCGGATTCATTCTGTGCTGCTTTGATCTTGGAAGTTTCAACTTGGTGTCCAGCGATGCAAAAAATGGGATACATATGAAACCAGCCAGGAGCACTTACCACAAGAAAGGCCCCATTTTTTTGTTCATTTTTTAATGAAAGACTAGGCCAGCCAACAGAGACAAGGCACACTGTGCAGAAGAGAGGTATTAGCACAGTCAAACCTTCCAAGTCAACAAGGGCATGTCCATTCCCTTCTCCAACTTACAAGCCAGGTATCCTGAGTGGCATGGAAAGCACGGCCCAGATCGTCCCACCACCAGAAGTGGGCAGCTTCCCCTAGCAAGCTATCCTTGCTTCTTATTGCTCTTCAGTCAGTCAGCAACATGTCCGATCCCGGTGCTACTCCTCGATTTTTCAGACCTGGGCTACAATGAGCTCTGCAGGACAGGAACAGGAGGGTCCCACATGAGTAGAGAGCCAGAAATAGGAACAAACAGTGCTCTGATACTGAGTGCCCACAGGTGTGTTGAGTTTATAGCTTCTGCAGAAGACGCCTTGACTGTTTGAACAGAGATTTTTTTCAGCACTTTAGTACTAAAGGGGCCTGTAGACACTGTGTCTGTGACTTCTACCCACACTGAGCACCAATGCTCAGGTTTAGGCTGTGCCCACAGTCTGTAGAATGGCTCAGTTTTGCACTGCTTGGTTGCAGACAGGTTTATGCTTGAGGTAAAACTAGAAAATTAGGCTCTGGGAGCTGAGGGGCCATGACTGTGCGCTAGTATTTAGAGGCAGATGTGCTGGCCAGCTATCTTTCCTGAAGCAACCAGCAGCAAGATGCTCACATTGTGATTCCTTCGGCCAGCTTCCCACCAAGGAGCAGGGTGCACTGAGCAAGGTGTGCCCTCATGGCTGACAGCACACATGGGTAGACGGCCAGCAGCATGGCCAGACACAGTTATGCTACAGGATGCAAATTTTCAGAAAATAAGTACCAACACTCAGTGTACATTTCTCTTTGGACACCTGCAGTGTCTCCCATAGACACGTGCTGTCTTGCATTCCCACCTGGTACTAAGATGACATTCTGTGATTGTTGGGCAGAGGATGGATGCAGCTGGCCTGTCACCTGCGCTTAGCCATTACTTTCATTGCTACAATGAACAGCATGTTCACCCACCTAGCGTTTCTGGAAAGAAGCGGGGCATTAAGCACAAGTTGTCATCCTCGTTACCCCAGAGAAGATGCTTTCAAGCCACTTCCATGTGCTCAGGATTATGTCTCTGGGCTTTGTCTGTGTTCCAACGTCTTGCTCATGGCTTTGGCACAAACATAAAGAAAGAAGATCCCCAATGCTTAAAGCTCTTTGTGATTCCCAGACTCATTTCCTTCCCACCCCAGGAGAAGACATAACCGGAGGAGAAAAGAAAGACTATATTTTCTGCTGAAACCCATCCTCTCTCCTGCCAGCACAGAGGTAACACCTGAACTTCTCTGGAGGAAGACACCAGCACTTGCACATCTTGTGATGTACACAGGCCCCACTCTCCACATCTGTGTGATGACTGGAGGCTTGGAGCATGCCACCATACAAGAGGAGTAACCCAGACAAGACCAAGGTGCACAGTTGTGGGAGCCTTGCTGAACTCATGTGCTGGGTCTGCAGTGCCCCAGCTACCATTGAGGAGCAGCAGCAATCGCCCTAGCAAGTGTGGAAAAGCAGCCTGGTCTCCCTGGCCAGCCGCTGCAGCTTGAGTGACTTCCCGGAGGAGAAGCTGTCCCTCACAACCTGGGGACAGAGGCTGGGAACCAGCCCCCCACACAGTGCAGTGGAGGAGGGGGGCTATTGCTCGCTTTGCCTCCAGCCAACCCACCCAAAAGCCCAGGGTTTTGCACCTGCTTGGGTGGAAAACGTTCCTCAAGTGGAAGGTGCTGTGGTCCAACCATACGCCCTGACCATCTCCTGTGCCCCATCCAGCAGCAGGCATCAGGCAAGGTGAAGCCCGTTCCCTCCTCCCACAGAGGAGAAATCCCTATCAGAGAAGAAGGGCAGATCCCCAGCCACAAAAGCCATGATGGGGTGAGCAGGGTAGAGAGCGCTCAGCCAGGCTCCTGCCTTGCTCGTGCCATGGGGGTTTCACAGCTGCCCAAGTCAGTTCTAGTGGAGGCGGGCTACTTTGGCCTAAGGTGGCCTACACATCTGGTACTTCGGGCATCTCCCAACTGCAACAGCCCTATATACCCACCCACACACGCCATCATGCATAACACTGAAGTGTGACAGACACCTCGTGAAGAGAAATCACCTGCCTGACATGGAACAGGGCAGCCAGCAGCTGCACCATGCCAGACTCCCATCTGAAGCCAAACCTCTGAGTCCCGCAGACTGCCAGAGGCCATGGGGAAGGCTCATGCAAGCCAACAGACTGACCCACATTCACTTAGATCAAATCTTTTACCTCCAGGGTTTGGCTGATTCACCGACACCAAAAACTCAAACAGAACAGCTTGGAGCTAGTCACAACTCAGCCACTCACAGATCACACCTCCCAAACTGCAGACTGGTCTATCACGGTGTTGAGAACGGACACAGGTGCCCCGGGTGCGGCCAGCCAGGTCTGTGGCACCTTGGCTTCTGGTTCCTGCTCCTAGCAGCTGCCAAGCCTGATCTCAGCACCTGCAAAGCACTTGATCCCTCCTCAGCAACAACGCACAGTCCCTGCACGCCCACAAGCCACCGCGGCACCAGGACTGGCATGGCCCTGCTCTGTGCAAAGGCCGCTGCTTCAGGCAGCTTTTGCCTCACACATTAGAACAAGTGCTTCATCCCCAACATTGAACTGGGGATGAAGCACTTGGGAATCAGAAAGTTACCTCCGGTTTGCAGGAGGAGAGTAGCAAGCGGCCAGTCTCTGCCTCAGGCCTCCCGGAACAGTTTCACAAGCCCTGCTCCAGCTCCCATGGCAAAATGCAGCCCATGGGACCACAAGGGACAGCACCCACCCTGCACAGCCCCAGAGAGCATGCTCCTTTGATTCCAAGTTCATACAATAACCAGCATAGACCAAAAATTGCCAGGAACACATGAGGCATGAGGTGAGGGAAAAGCTGGGTAAGTGGCAGAAGTGAGATGCCTGTGGGCCTCCACAGCGGGACGGGAGAGGAGAGCACACCACCGCTCCAACATAGACACTTGAGGGTACAGAGGGTCCTCAACAGAGGAGCTGGAGGGTGGCAAAGGGAAGAGACATAGGCCCACGAGCTTAGCACAGGTTGTAGAAGCCAAAAGTTGGGCAACTCCCTTCATTGGAAAGCAGAGCTTCTCCAAGCCCAGAAGCTGAACTTTTACGAAAAAGCAAGTCACTGCCAGGCAGAGCAGCAATGCAAGCTGCTTGTCCCCCTCACAGACTTTGCTCCCTCTGCTGTGGAGAAGCAGCCCTTGACACAGCAGGACACATCCAGGAGATTTAGGGCTGGTGGGCACACAGATCCCGGCCTGAGCCCAGGAATAAACCATCAGAAGCCAGACTGGTGCTCAGCGGGATCTTGCTACGGGGCTAGCTATCCCTCCAGACTCTGCTGCCCCAGGGCTGGGCACCTGTGTGCAGGGCAGTGCCAGTGTGGCCAGGCAGGGGATTGGGGTGTTCTGCTGCCTGGGCTCACCAGTCTCCCCCTCCCAAAACATGGATCCTCACATGCAGAACCTGGCACTGAAAGGGAGGGATCCTTGCCCATCTCTGGGGGTTTCTCTTAACCCCTGGCTGCCCGCCTTGGCCAGGAGAGAAGCAGCAGATGCTCTCCCTTTCCCCAGGCTCTGCAAGGCAGCAGTGCCCACAGCCCCGGAGCAGGACTGGCAAAGAGGAAGGGCAGGAGGTGAGTCCAGCATCCAGGCAGCCCGAAAAATAGGGCCATGCCTGACCTGCCCCATCCAAGCCCCTTGCTCCACAGCTTTACCCTCAATAGGCACCCTGCAGGGGGCCAGGGCCAACAAGAGCCCCATGTCCCTGCAACCCCCATCTGGGGCTGGCACCCCAGGGTGCAACGTGCCATCCAAGCAACAGGAAGTGCCAGAAGAGTCGTTTCCCACTCCCAGCATTAGTGCTGTGCGCTGGCTCAAGGCAGGCTGCCCCGATAGCAGCTCCATCCCGTGCACCCCTGCTTGTGCCCAGGGCAAGAGCCCTTCACAGAGATTTCCTTACCATGTTCCCGGCCTCCTTTATTCCCCCTCAAATCCAAAGGCAGCGTTTTTTCTCTTTTTCCTCCATGTGTGCGACGGGGCGTCTCCTCTCCCCTCCGACGTGAACCACCAAAGCACTTTGAGTTCTGGACTGTAATCCAAGCCCTCACCGCCCCCAGCACAGCTCCAACTAATCTAACTCATGACACTACCAGGGCTTGAGCAGGGGACCTCGAAGGTTTCTCTGACAGCCAACTCCAGCGCTAGACAGCGGAGGGGCATAGCGAGCACAGGATGCTACATTCCCCGGCCCTGCCGGGACCTTACGGACGCAGGCAGAGCCAGCAACGCTCCCAGGCTGCTTGTTATGGCATCGCTGCTATCTGCGTCCCTCAGAGCGCGCCTGGCCCTCCGCACAGACCTGCTTAATGCGGGTGCTCCGTGGCAGGGAGCTGCCTTTGCCCAGGAAGATCTGAATAGCTGCTAGAGGTGAAGGAGCCCACAGCAGGCATCCCGAGAAAGTCTCCAGATTCTCAAAGAGCTTTCCAGCAAAATCCTTCCCCTTCCTCCTCTTGGCTTGCTTTTCTCTAAGTCCAGAAAAGTTTCTCCACTCCGCGAGATCCTGAGGCAGCGCTGCAGGTTAAGCAAAAGGCCGAGAAATACGAAAAGCGTGCTCCAAAATACCGTTTTTCTAACTTCTAGAAGGAAAACAGAGAGGCAGTGACCGCTTCAGGCAACAGCGACAAACTGCACTGGTATCAGGCAAGAGATGTGGAGACCTCACCCCCTCCCAAAGGAGGAAGTAATTTAACATGGCAAGTTTCTCCACCCCTCCATTAATTGTTTAAAATGGCCAGGGGCCAAAATACTGCCCGAGCAGTGGGGAAGGTCACCAAACAGGCAGCAGCAGCCTACAGAAGTGACAACGGGAAAGGGCAGAGCCACAGCGGCGGAGAGGGAGGGGAGAGGCAGGTGCCACGGGGCATCCCAGGATCTGCCAACACACAGAGGCTTTGTATAACGGGAAGCGGGGTGGGAAGAAACACACAGGCAAAGCCCCGGAGCCCTGGGCATGAGGTGCAGAGCTTGGCAGAAGGACTTCGGACCTGGAGCTGCCTCCCCAGCCTTGGCTGAGCAGCATGTGGGCTCAGCAGCCTCTGCAGGGACTGGCCCTCCATCAGGGAGGCCTCGGTGCTGGTACCTGGCTCTCCCCACTTCTGGGAGAGGTCACACAAACCAGCCCATCCCAAGAGGAACGGCAACTCAGGCTGGACATGAGGATGTGCAGCAGGAGTGAAGACATCCCCTGCATGGATAAGCTTAGTAGAGGAGCATGGGGTACTTGTCTCCTGAAGCTGGGCAACTGCTGCCAGAGACCTCTGCTGCCTTGGCTCACGGGGCAGGCCCCCACAGCCTTCCCAAGCCGTGTTCCACAGGGCCAGCAGCAGGGCCCACACAGGCTGGTCCAGCTCAAGGACACCTCCAGGTACTCCTCTCCCAGGGAGGGCTGCCAACAGTTGGCCCCAAAACCCATTGCGCACGATGGCCTCGTGGCACATCTTCAGACAGAACCAGCAAGTGAGGGTTCGAGCAGTCCCAAAGCCAACTGTTCAGTACGCCAGCTGCTTCATGTGCTGTCGTGTTTCCCATGGGCAGCAACCATGGATAGCAGTTCCTGCAGGGATGCAGTTTGCTCTCCTTAAGCAGAGATGTCCTCCTAAAAGGGGATGCAACATGGGGTAGACCTGAGCTGAGCAGCTGCCTAGCTGTTCAGCACTTGCCTTTTGAGCAGTCCTCGATTGCAGAGGCTTCCCCACACCTCCAACAGCTAGTGGCCTTCCCCCTGCAGCAGCAGGGCACAGCCTGCAGCGAGCACCCCCAGCCCACATCGGGCAAGGTCAGTTGATAAAGCCAAGACAGGTGAAGGAGACCATCGCCACCAATTGCAAAGGGTATTAACAACCCAGCAGAGGCTCTACCTAGTTGTTGTCCACAACAACTAAAGGAATTTGTGATCTTGTCCGTAGATGCAGGAGAGCCTTTCTTTCCCCCTCATATTCATAGCAGGAGCCTGGCATACTTGCCCAGCAGAGCCTCCAACCACAGATTTCACCTTCTGTACAAGACTGCACAAGACACATTTGCAAAGTAGCTTTGCCTTTCATCTACTCCCCAAACACATCACCCAGCCCGCAAACACTGACACCTTTGCGGTTGCTGGGAGTCTCCCTACGGACTGACCCCCTTCCCAGAAAGGGAGCACAGAAAGCCATGTCCCTCCAGCGCTCGCATGGCATGCGGCTGGCTGCAACAAGCCTCCTGCTATCAGAGGGGCTGAGCTATTTCTGTTGGAGACACAGTTAGAAGAGATCCACCATGCCTCTCACACCCAGATGGAAGTCTCCTCGCTGTTTCTTCACCTGCAGCAATAGTTGCAGGTTTCCTTTTGGGAGGCCGCGGCTGCCCAGGGCTAACCCAACTCCTTGCACACAACTATTTTCATCCTGCAAACAGGTCTCTACAGTTATGCTGGGGTCTGCAGGGGAAACAGGCTCCGAGTGGAGCTCTGAAGCCTCCGAGCAGCCTGGATGCCAGCAGCTTGGCTACCACAACTGGGCTCTTCAGGGCAGCAGGCCAAAGCCCCAGCCCATTGCATACAGCCCGCTTAAAAGCCTGCTGTGGGGCTGAATGGGGCCCCACATGCTCCCACACAAGGGTGCAAGCCAGGAGCTACCTCACTTTTTGAGACAGAAACATGTGCTCCCCGGGCACGAAGGGCAATGCAGACCCAGGTGGGGCTGAGGCAACCCAAGAGTCCATGGGGACAAAGGGGACAGAGCCAAGAATCTGCTCCCACACCATTACTGAACCGGTGAGGCCTCCTGCACCCAGACCTCTGGCAGCAGCTCCAGGGCGAGAGCAGCTTTTGGCTTTCCTCACCCCTTCAGGTGGCTTGCACGGGCCTGGGAGCACAAGGTGGCCTTCCCCTTTAGCTCCGAGTTAAGAAATAAGACACTGTCAAGCCACCTAAGTCCAGCTCTTTGAGGGCCAGAAAGAGAAAAGCGTCACTTTCAGGGGCTGGTGTAGGAGTTTGCAGCATCCCCATGAACAGGTGTGGAGGGCACACACAGCCCAGATCTGGTTCCTTTCCCATTTTCCACCTCTGTGACCAGGGACAGAGCCAGGTGCTCCCCAGACCGTACAGCCAGCACTCACTACTCACATCCTACTCAAACTATATAACCATTAGCACACACTTCTCGCAGTGCAGCAACCAGCTCGGTTCTGGATATGACAACTGAAAGTTCTCTGCAAGTTCCCAAGCCAACACCGCACAGGACGACACAGGAAAGTCGACGGCTGTAGGTATTTATTTATAGAAGCCGAGGGGGAACGGGTTGTCTAACACAAGGGCAGCTTAGAGCCCAACCTTGCACCTCCGTCCTTTTCTACACTGCGCTCAAAGCTTGGGAGCACCTTCCTCCCTCGAGGATTTCCAGGCTGAAGAGCCTGAGTTCAGCTCGCCCCCACCCCAATTGGAGGCGGTGACGTGATTTCCTGCACTAAGGGGACATCGCACTGCTGTTTACTCCTGGCTGGTTCCTAATAGATTTATTTTTTTTTTATGCAAAGCAGCCTTTTCCTCCTCTCCTGCATTGTAGATCTATTTCCCACACAAGCACATGGGAGACAGCTGTAGCCAGCACTCCAGTGGGTGTTAAAAAGCCCCTCTTGACAGAGGCTGACAACAATGCCACGCTTGTTCCCCGACACAGTCTCGCACTGTCTCCTCACAGTAGCAGCTCCTCACTCTTGCATAAGGCCTGCACTTTCCTCGGGGTTGGTTTAATCGCTGAAGCCAGTGCAAAAGTCTGCTGTCATCCAGCTCTGCTGGCAGAGAACGGGGTGCTCCAGCTCCTTTCCATGGGCAATTTTATCCTCAGGGAACCACTCTGGTACCTGCCTGCGGTAGCAGCTCAGTCCTGCCAAGCACAACCTGTTCCTGGGGTGAAATACAGCAAAAAGCAGCAAACACTGACATCAGGAAGGATGAGGAGCCGAACTTTGAAAGCTGAGGGGCCTCCCCAGAGGATGGGGTGGGAGACAGATCAGTACACCAACTCTTCTGAAACTTGCTGAAGCAGTACCACAACCTAGAGCGGTGTAAGAGCCGGGAGAGAGCGCAGGCAGAGGTAGGAGCACGCAAGGGACCTCTGCCTTTGAGTCACTGCCAGCAGAGTTCTGCTCATTTTCCGTTGTGCAAATCAGGGAAAACTCAGTACTTTTACCAATAGGACTCAGCAGTGCTGGAAGGGATGCAGGACAGACGTTTCAGATGCCAGATAAGGACATCTTCTGACCTAGGGGAAGTTGTGCAATATGCATTCTAGCTAGACGATTGCAGTACAGCGGCCAACAGCACAGCATAGAGAACTTCCTATGTCCATAGGGACTTGCGAGGGAAAGAAGAGCCCGGGAGCAGGCTGTGGCACAGCAGTACTCCAGGACCTCCAGCCCCTCCTAGCTCACTGATCAGTGGATGCCTCTAAATCTACTTGCAGGCATCGCCTCATCACTGGACTGGGGCTCTCCACCAGCTCCCGTGTCTACACACATGGCTATGCAGATGTCCCACGGATTCCATTGTGCCCTGAAAACACAGGTTGAAGAAAGGCACATTGGGATCCCACCAAGCTACCCACTGTGAACCCCATTCCCCGTGCACTCAGCAGCCTGGAGAAGCCACATTAGACCCCACTCAGCACAAACTGCCATTAAGACCAGTCACAAATATTTGCTTGAAACAGATTTCATCAAATAAAAGCAGCAAGGGCTGCAGCAAGTAGAACTGCAAGCAGTCCTTTGTACCAACAGCAATGTTTCAGGAAAGAACTAGTTCTCTCTCCATTAGAGAGACAAGGGGGATTGTATGCAGTTTAATAATTTTGAAACCTTTATTTCAGATCACAAGTAAAGCAGACCTCGGCTTCACAAAAGCACATCTTGGTTTAACTAATTAATTTGATAATCCCCTATTTGCAATCCTCAGGAGACATTCAGCTCCTAAATCAAGTAATTACCGCTAAGTGGCTACCTCATTGTGGGGCCCAGTCTGATTAGGGAAAAAATTTCTTAAGCCAGAAATATAATCGTGGTGTGATTTCCCAGAAGGACTGGAGGAGAGACTACATAACAACAGCTGGTCATGCTCACCACTTGAAGGAACAGGAGCAACTCAATTACTAGGTCTCCAGCTCCACTTCAAGCTGTTGTTCAGTGCCATGTGCAAACCTGGTGTGCAGTTAACTGTCAGGAGGCTTTACATGAGATGTTTTATAGGTACAGAAGTCAGGAAGGTCCCACTTAGGGCTCTCAGATACCCACATGTGCCACAAGCCCCACAGGGAAGCAATCCAAGGGGGGGGATTCCAGCCTTATACCCTCTCTGGGTGGGTATGAAGGCACACCTTGATGACACAGTGTCTTCCCCAGACAAGCCATTTGGACTCCATACATGCAGAGCACTTGCTAGTCTAATGCCCACTCCAGTCATCCCCAGCTGCTCGGGGTCTCAGCTCAGCAACAGCCCTGCATTAGTGTTGATCACTGCCTGAGCCCACAGGACAAAGTCCTGCTTCTGCGTATGCCCAAGACACCCGTCTCAGGCTGAGCAGCTTTGGCCTTCTTTAACTTTAGGCAGTCCCCCCAGGCCTTGCAAAATGGCCATGCTGCATGCGGCTCTTGGGTTAACACCACCACAACGGCATCCTCCAGAGACTTTTCCTTATGCAAAAATCATGAACGCGCCCAGTGCGAGCAGGAACAAGGCCTGGGTGGAAAGCAGGCCTCCTGCCCCCATCAGGCACCTTCCCAACAGGCAGCCCCTCCCCCCCGCCCCCCCCCCCCCCCCCAAATGTTTCCCTGCTGGGGTGGACTCCCCAGTTTGGGTGCTGGGTCTCAGCATCCCAATGCTCAGACCACTAGGCAGGTGCACTGGTTGGCAGGACACAACCACCCTGGAGAGAAGACCTCAATCCCCACCCCCCAAGAGCCTGGAACTAAGACCCGTAGGATGCAGAGCCTGGCAGGGGCACACCTCTGTGGACACAGACCCAGTTAGGAGAGCTTAAATCATTTAAGAGGAGCTGCTTGTTTGTCTCCTGGGAGTTCAGGCACTGCCTGCCTTTCCAGAGGACAGAGTGCTCTTGGCTTAGAAATCCATCTGTGGTTTCACGACTGCTGCTTCAAAGCTCACCACTGTCTCTGGATGGAGAAGGACACATTGGCTTTCTCTGAAGAGCAGCCTAAAACTGACCTGTCTCTCCAGATCCCATGTATTTAATGATGTAAGACCATCGTCTGTTTACCTTCCCCCCTGGCAGTGATGTTGCATGCTGTTCAGTCCTCACAGCACATTTACTGCACTCTCCAAGACAGCACACTCACCTCCAAGCTAGACATGCCAGCAGGCACCTACGCCCTTCCTGCCCCAGACCAGTGGCACATCCCCAGCCCCTCTCCCACAGACACAGAAGAGGTGGGGCACAGGGTCTCACAGCTACCACAGATGCCATCCTCAGCCACAGCTGCCAGGGCTGGCTCCTCTTTCCAGGTCTGCTTGGCAGAGCAAGGGTTGCAAGGACAGACAGACACCCCCTCTCCATGTCTCTGCACCACCAGGAGCCCCCCCACTCGTGCCCAGCTCACACCTGAGCAACCAGCACCAGCACCCACCCAGCCCACCCCAGGAGAAGCAAATACAGCCCTCAGCAGACACCCCAAGTAGGTACTAAGCACCAGGCCAGGGCTAGGACACTACTTCTGGGCTGCACACCCATCCCTTCTCTTCCCAAAAGCAACCTAAATCCAACTATGCCCTGCTAGGAAGGAGGGCTGCCAGCTCTCAGCACGCTTCTCCAGGGAGCAAGGACACCCCCTCCAACCCTGTGGGGCCTGCAGCCTCTGCCCCACAGCCTGCAGAGCCGGGGCCAGCACCCAAGTCCTATCCAGAGCAGCAGCCAGGGACAGCAGCACCTCCTTCACTCTGCTCCAGGAGCTCTGACCCCAGGACTCCTATTCCCCTTGGCACACCCTGCCAAGCCCCCATCCACCCCCCAGCCCCTCACAAGCCCCACACTTACAGCCAGCGCTTGCAGAGCCTGCGCCCAGCAGATCCCAGCAGATCCTGCAAGCCATTCTCCCATGGCAGAGCCTCTCCGGAGAGCAGGAAAGCTCTCACCTGCCTGCAGTTTGCTCCTCCAGAGCAGAGAAGCAGCTGGGCTAGCTCAGCCCTCACTAGGGCAGAGCAACAGCCCCAAGGTACAGCTCCAGCTGTGGGCATGCAATCAGTGCTTTATACAGCCACATGGGCGGTCCCTTCGACCAGCTCTCACGTTGCCCATAGCAGCTGGGCTCTGTTGCCCACTGAACTCCGGCAGTCCCACTGTGGGTCCTCCAGGTGCTTCTCAAAGTACTCTTAATCCTGCTGGTATTTCCAGCACAGGAATGGCAATCAGCTCAGGACCGAGCAACTGTCTCTCCTGGTACAGGAGAGACCTGCTTTGCCCCCCTCCAGCCTTGCCAAGCGGGTACCAAAGGGGAAAGATCTGCTTCCTCCACCTCAGGCTCAACAGAGCAGCTCTGCAAGGCTCCAGGCTAAGGTTCAAGTCGCTCTGCAGCGGACAAACAGCAGTTTGGGGTCAGGGTCTTCTCCCCAAGGGACTCCGGAGCCTACTCTGCTGACTGCAGATCCAGAGCACAGGAGGTGACAGGAAGGCTCTTCAGATGCCACTGGGAAGGGCTGGTTTGACAGGGACAGGAGCAATCTGCCATGGGACATCTGTAGCTGGCAATTAGAGGAGTGAACCTCAGGGAATGCCTATGGCAGGGGGGAAAAAAAAGTGGGACGCAGGGCATGGCAGGTTCCTGGAGGAGGCGGTGTGATGGGGATGACGGGTTCTACACCAGGGACCCTTCGTTTCCAGGGCTGGTCTGAGGGAGAAGACCCTGTGCCAGGCAGGAGTACATGACAGTGTGCTGTGAGTGTGGTGCCAGACAGGGCAGAGACCTCTCCATGACACCAGGGCTGGAAAATTAGTGGGATTTAATCCCATCAGTAACAGTGTCTCCCCAAAAGAAGATGAGGAGCTTCCTCTTCAGACAGGCAAAGGCTGGTGCCTCCTGCCATCAGTCTTTTCTGCTTTCCTCTCACTTGCCCTTCTTCCATCACCACTGCCTGATCCAGATGGGGCAAGGCCAGTTACAGAGCAGCTGGGGAGGGGACCAGGCAGCTTAGACCCCTCTAGCATTCATACGGGGCCGGTGCTGGCCCTGTTAGGCTGGAGCCACGTGCCTCCGGGGCAGCCCAGCAGGTGGGATTGATATTCCATCTGCCCCTGGAATACCCACTCCAGGAGTACTCCTTGGGTTTGTGGCCTGAGAAGACAGCCCCTGCCTGCGTCTGTTGCTGGG
>KL263125.1:392-14103 GCA_000699545.1 Podiceps cristatus
GAAACAGTTACTTTGTAATGCAAGGATGAAACGTATTTTTAAAATTATTGATTTAAGGATTATTTTCAAAGGAGTTGTGCAATGAGCAATGCCAACACAGAAATACATATTCGGGAGGTTTTAGAGGAATCTTTTCAAATTACAGTAGGCTGTCAATAATGCAGCATTTCCCATACTTAGCTGTATTAACAAGGTCCTATAAGGAAATGAACCTTTATTCAAAAAGCAGGTTAACAGGAAAAGCTTCAGTAAATATTTATAAATAGTGAAATAGTCATTATCATTTTGCCTTAGTTTCATGGGGGATGTAAAAGGAGAAAGTTCAATTTTTAGAATTTGGGGGTTGGACTAGATGACCTTTAAAGGTCCCTTCCAACCCAAACTATTCTGTGATTCTGTGTGTCACAACACTGTTCTGTTTTAGAATTGTCAGAGTCAACAGGAAAGTAGCACTGACATTACAAGGTTAGCTTTTTGGGCTAATGGGTGAGAATTCCGATTTTTCTTCTGCTCCAATTCTTGGTTCAGTAGGAAGATGCTTCCCAAGCAGACTGCCAGAAAAAATCAGTGCAGGACATCGTATATAAAGATCCCCCGAAGTCAGATGATCCATTTGGGTCCCACGTGCAATCAATACCACCACTCGTCTGCAACCTCTGGAAAAGACTTCTCATGTGTTGATGTAAAAAGGCAATTTGCACAGCAACCGTAAACTGAGATTCCTTCCCTGACATCTGCTGTTGCATGATACGGATTTGGGCTTTTTATTATAGGCTTTCCGCAGGCAGCCCTAGTAACACGTGTATATATATACGCCTATATGCGTGCATGGGCTCTCTATATACTCACGTGCACTTGTGCATCTCTGTGCCCACGTGGGTACACAATATGCATCCTTACTTGCCATTAATGAAGCCAAACTAGACTTCTTCAAGGAGCTTAGAAGGTCCGGCTTACCACTTCTGTTACTTCTCCACGTCATGTCAGACTGTAGCGGAATACAAAAAGGAGGCAGTGAAAGATGTGGTAGGAGCATAGACAAAAACTTGTTTATGTTTCCTCTCACATGCAAAGCACAGCTTTGAACTCCAGAAGCCACAGGAAAATGTTAGGTAACAAAACAGCTAAAAGGGGTGGCATTTTCTCTAAAGTGTCCCGTCACCAACTTTTAACAGGCTACAGAATTTCCAGAGGGAACAGCTTTGGGAAATCACTGCTCATTCATCCAGACACAGATTACGTTTCTATAACCTTGTGTATTATCATGAAATACAAATTAATTCTTAACCGCCATGCTTTAATCTTTCAGATGTATGCAAACATGCTAAATGTAGCAGAGCAAAGCAAAAAATGTTAAAAAGGCAGAGTCCTATGCATCTACCCATTTTTTTCCTGAAATTTAAAGCCACTTAGTATTATAAACAGTGCATCAATAAATTTTGTAAGAGATAAATGCACCAGGTAAGACAAAGAAGAGGAACCACAGTTTGAGTAAATTCATCCTCAGATTTCTAGAGAGTATGTTTTTGTATAAGCAAGGAAATCCATATATTCCCATTCTTAAAACAAACCAGAATTTGGTCTGTCCTGAGAAGAGAAAAATACCACTTCTCTTTTTATTGTTATTTTCTTAAATAGAGGGATCATCTTTCTGTTAAAAACAAACAAAAAAAACCCAAAAGAAAATATAGCATAGACACAGAATGACATGTAATAGCTGTCCTTTCTTGTCTGGGTAATTACCTATCCATTATTTATCTTTAACATAGAGCTATTCTGCTAATGAAAATAAAACTGTGAGTTCTTATTATAAAAAGTCATTCCTTTTTTATTAAAATTCCCCATAATATAGTGTTATGTTGTTTGTTAGTCCTCTGAACCATCATTCACAGCCCTATGTTGTTTAGTGTGATCAAAATAAACATTTTAATTGAGACATTGACAAAGAACGGATTTACAATAAACTTAAAACACATTTTCCATGCAGCACTCAATAGGATTCACTGATTTTAAAATTTCTGTAATATTTGGATGAAGACACTTGCATTATGCTTTTTAAGAAGAATAACACTGGTACATACTGTCCTAAACTGCAATGTGTATACTAAGAAAAAATACAATGTAATATTGATCTCTTAAAGTCTGAGCGAATGGCTTTTTTAGTGAACAGAATACACTTCCAATTTGGCAGTCTAACCAGAAATGAACCTTTTAATATTATCTCTCTTATTCAGGGTTATAAATTACACTTTCCCTTAAAATTGAAAGTGAATTCCATTTTGTTACACATTATATTCTTGTTTCTGTAGAATTAGACATGAAGGTTTTTATTTGAATGAGGGGGCCTTTTAGTTTTCTAACATCTTTAATTTTTAGCATATTTAATAACAGGCTGACACTAGATCACTACTGATACTTTTTCTTCTTTGTACTGTAGTCCCTAAATACACTTATGGTATGTGCAGCAATTCACATGAAGTTTTCTGTGTTCAAAACCCCATGCTCCCACACAGATTAAGGGAAAAAAAATTAGAAAGTTATTAAGGTCTTAGGCTTATTACCTTCCCTATTATTGATACAGAAAAAGATAATGAAAGAAAAAAGGATGGTAGTCAAAAAGAAAACTGTATATTCAAAGAAATCCGCTAGACAGATTAAAGTACTAAAACTAGGCTGAACAGGTATTTGAATTACGACATTAAAATATTATTTGAATTACAGAACTAACATCAACGCTTTAGTCACGAATTTACTATGCTGCAGAATCTTCCATTATAGGCAACAATTCCTACACATACAGGATCCAGGAGAGTCGTTTGCCAAGTCTTGCCTGTTAATTATGTAAGTTGTGTTAGTAGATTACATTTTTCTTTTCAGTTGCCCTGTACACATATATGTGTGTGTGTGTGTGTGTGTATTCTGAGCACACTAATTCTAATGCTCTGCATCGTGTAAGAAGGTGCAATTTAATTAAGTGACAATGAACCAATTATGCTGAACAATGTTTTAAGGATATTACCGACAAAATGTGCAGTATAGTAGTTTCATCCTCATCTTGTTACATGCACAAGCTTTGAATTGCCTCAAATTATTTTTACACTAAAACTACTGAATCACGATTATAAGATTGCACAGTGTACAAGATCATAAAATGTTACATATTTTTCAAAGTTTATATATTAAAGTTACAGAAGAGCTTATACAACAATGCTTTCTTCATCTCCATCTCTGGTAATTACTTTTGCATCTCCATGTTATTTTATAGAATAAACAAAATATCCAAATTTTAAAGGATTGATACAGGCAAATCACTTGCAGTTTCTTCAAATAAATCTTATTATTTGGATTAATATGCAAAGCAAAAGATACAGTCTAAGGAGTTTATGTTTTGCAGGAGGGTCTGATAGTAATAGAATTGTCCTGGAAATATTTCAAGAATAACAAATTGCTTGGCAGTGAATATTTTCAATATTTGAATTTAGTGAGTGCAATCTTGCTGCAGCAGGGCAAGGAGGTTCCAGAGAAAGGCAGCAGAATGAATTAGGTCACAGATTAGGAGAGGAATGAAACATGTAGACCACAAGGAGAAATATGACATCACTGGCAATGGAGGAGCCAAAATTTTCCTCATCGTGTTGGCAGAGGTATGTCAGAGATGTAGGTATGACTGCGGTTTACTAGAGAATTTGAATTAAAATGCAGGAGAGAGCAGAATTACATACTCATCAGGCTTGGAAGTCCAAGACAGGTAAGCTTTATAAAAGACATTTATCCATCTTAGTCAATTAAGTAATTCCAGCTGAATTAATTGCAAATTGAGTTGGGTCTCAAAATGATAAAAGAATTTTATTCACGAACAAAATGCTTTGGAAAATTGAGAAAAAACCCCCTGTGGTTACAAGAGAGGGAACCAGACTGCTCAAACAGTGCCCTTGGCATAACTGAGAGCGATGAGGTGAGGGCAATACTTCAAGGCTGTGTCAAAACTGTTTATCTCCTGGAAGTTAGAAGACTTACATCGCACTCTTAACAGCACATAAAGCTTCTTAGGTTCTTTTCCAAGAATATTTAGAACCAATTAATGATCATAGTGGGACATTACTAAATAGAAGTAATAGTAAGTACAACCATAACTGAATGTACAATGGTAATGCTATAAACATTCTGGGTTACATTAATAAGAAATAAGATTATTACCCCAGCTTTAATGACCTTCATTTCAAATTGCCATTGAAATATTATTGCTAAAACTTAAAAAAATATATATTTACAGCTTTAAAAGGGACTTAAATTTAAATTTGGACCCTTTTATGAAGAGGCAAGAACTGAAATTTCACACTGCACTCATAAAAATGGTGAAACCAGAAGTTAGGTCAAAAAGATTAATTCATATTGTAGGTTATGATAAAACTGTATTTTGCTTCTGAATGGTGTTAGCTATGGACAAAATGGAGCTGTCTGTGTCTAAATACTCTACTTGAGTTTTATAATACTTTAGAATAATGGAAAAAATTTCACATGCTTTAATATATATTGCTTCTGAAAACAAACCCTGTGGCTACATACTGTTTTACTTGAACTAATACTGTATCTACTTAAAGATTTGAATCTTCCTGATTGTTTTTCCCTTTTGGTACTGCTGCCTTGTAAATGAAAATGAGAAAACACCGAGGTTGGCTCACTACAAATACCAATAAAGGCAAACAACCAGACTTATTATAAAGACATATCTTTTTTTCCCCTTATCCAACTACAGCTTAATGCAGAAATTGCTTCAGGCACAGGAGCAGACATGTTTATCATTACCACAGATTAATGTTCTGTTAGAACAGTAACTCCTATACATGCTTGCATTATCTTAGTAACTGGTGTGATGTGATGTATACATTTCTGCATATCAAGTTGAGCTAATCTCCTCTACAAGAAGCAATTGTTCCCACAAAAAGCTAGTAATAGGATGTAGTAACTATATCATGGGTGAGACATGGGTGGCAATTATGTCAACATAGCTGATATAATCCGAACTACTCCCAGAATTGATGAGTCAAATTGTTTTCAGTTATATGCAACGGTCCTTCATACCACCACCATACTAATCAGGTGCATGTACTCAGTCTTAAATTCTGCACAAAATATTTACACTAACTGATTTTGAAAAAGTGTTAGCATCAAAAAACCTATTCCAAGTCTGAAAATGTCTGTCCTTGGCACGCACTCAAATGGACAAATAGCAAGTAGCCATTCAAAATGACTTCAGTAAATTTGGACCTCTCAGGCAACCTTTACTTTGCCCTTAAAAAAAAAAGAAAAAGACATCTTGGAAAGCAGTCACAACCTATTAATTGAACTTTGCAAAACAGCAATATATCAAGTTTGTTTACTTAATATACCCACAAAATGTCTAACACTTTTATCATTGTGTCATAGAATCATAGAACAGTTTGGGTTGGAAGGGACCTTTAAAGGCCACCTAATCCAACCCCCCTGCAGGGGGTTGAGCAGGGACGCCTTCAACTAGATCAGGTTGCTCAGAGCCCCGTCCAGCCTGACCTTGATGTTTCCAGGGATGGGGCTTCTACCACCTCTCTGGGCAGCCTGTGCCGGTGCTTCACCATCCTTATTGAAAAAATTTCTTCCTTATGTCATCATGACACAATTATTCTTTGCTAGCATCAGAAGCCCTAAAATTGCAGTTTTGCTTGGACATCAAGTTGCTTTCCGCCCACAATGACAATTCATTAGACATTTGAGGAATGCATTTGGATGTCCAAGGGGATTTTACACGTAACTGTAATGACACACAGGATTATGCCCTCAGTTCTACCATTAAATTTTTATATATGTGCATGTATGTGTATGTGTTTTTAAAAGTATGTATGCACACACATATTTTAGTGCATATGCTAAGTTTTCCAAATATGTGACCTAACACTGCAGTTCCAATTAAAGATGTGATAAAATCGATAAAAAAATTGCAGACTGGTATTAACTACTATTTTAACATCCTCAAAGTCTAGCTACTTCCATAATTTTCATACGTGAATTTTCCAACTTTCTACATTCTTACAATTTTTATAAATTATATATTTACATTAAAAGGCGCCGGGTTGTGTCATTGGGAACAGCAGACCTCTTCCTGTATCTGTGGATACAGCTGTATTCCTAGAGACATCTCCCCCTCAAACTTAGTCTGACTGAAAGTTCCCCATATCTGTCTAGAAATAAAGCACATAAAGTTGAACTGGGCTAGACTGGACTACAAGGCAAGTTCTTATGCTCGACAGCCTTGGCACCCTGAAAATGCTTATAAGATCTATGAAATTTATCTCCTACTCTATTCTTTCTCCCTTAGACTACATCTATGGTCTAAACATCTTCAGAAATGAAGTTAAGGTAGCAGGGTAAGGGTCCACATGCTGCTCACAATAAAGAATTAAGGGAATTGGTCAAGAATGTTGTTATGTGCCAACAAGCCTTATTTAGAAACTTTTGGAAATTCCATTTGTATTTTAAAAAAATAATTTCAGTTGAAATGAAAAGGATTTAATTGTAAAAATGAAGATTTGGGACTTTTGTGGATAAGTATTGCAGATTTTTAATTTTGTTACTATAAAATGTGTTTTAGTGCCTGATCCCTGCTTCGTTTAATGCACAGATTAGTAGTGTTCAGGACTGTAAAATGGAGGGGTGCAGCAAGGTATTACAAACATCATTTGTGCAAGTTAGAATGTAGCCTTCAGGAAGACAAACTTAATTCTGTCCTGACTTTCGCTACAGCCCTTTTCTATGACACCGCAGTCACTGCAATCAATGGTAATCACAGGTAGCTGAACTGATCACGTAGGTGGGAGATGTCAGTAACAGATAAAATAGGTAGTGACCAAAGGGCACAAAGTTTGAAAACAGTCTCATCCCTTTGTCCTGACTGTCAGTGCCCCTTTCCCCACCTGTCTTTCTATAACCTCCCGTTCTAACTGCAGCCCACTTTTCTTCTACGAGCGTAAAGGCTTTGAACATATTTGCTTCGTTCCATTTCCACCAAATTAAAAGGGCAGATATAAAAGGAGTCTTTGTAACAGGAGGTGTGCTTAGACGTTGAATAAAAAGGAGATGCCACTTTCCTTTGTAATATATTATTGTTTAGGTCTCTCCAGGCGGGTGTGACAGACTGGGCTAAACTAAAGCAGAAATAATGAAGAGAAGGTATTACACTGCTGCAAGGCTGGTACAAATGAAGTGAGATTTATCCCATAATATGTTACTACAGAGGGGAAAAATCCCAGAATTACTAAAATGGGTACTTAAAAAAAGGCACGGGTCTAAGATAAAATCTGTCAAGAAAATGCATATCTTGTCAGAACTCCACGAGAAAGGGTTTAAATTCATTTTAACAAAAATTTGAGCAATAATAACAGTAAAAAAAATGAAAATCCAAGCGTGTGTGTGTGACTTAACTTTGTGCCAGTAGCCCCTCAGAGGGCTCACTTTGAACTTTGAAACTTCTCTGCTTACAGAGATTGTCTCTACAGAGGTATCTGTTGCTCTCTCTTTGCTGTGACTCCTTATTTCTTACGAACGTCTGCCTGACTTTGCTAGCTAAGATCCTTGCTACCACAGCTCCAGCTGTCTGCCTCTTACTAATCCTTGCAATGTTCTCTAATAATGTGGAACAGGATTGTAACACCTACTTTCTAGATGCATGGTTGCTTCTATTCATCAGGGTTTAATTCACGGTATAGATTACTATGGTGCTGTGTAAGTTATATAAAAAACACCTATGTTCATTGGTAGTTTAAAAAGATCCCATGCAGGCATAGAAGGAGTGAGGGTAAACAAACAATTTTCTTCAAAGCGTTTGAAGAACAAGTGTTGTCAACATTTTATTCCATACATTTTATCTCCAATCCACAACACACAACAAGACTCCTGTTGGGACCATACTGACCACTGAAATTGGTGGAAACTGGCAGTTTTTCAGAAAAACTATGCTTTTTATCTTTGAAAGCAGATTTAAAATAGAATCATTACTTCATATAAAATGGAGAAAGTTCCACTTTGGTTACTGAAAGCTATTTGTTTGGATCACCTTAAATACTTCATCAGCTTTGTTAAGAATTATTAGGTAATATAAGAATGAACCTTAATTTATAAAGCCCTCCAAAAAAAAAAAAAAAAACCTTCAAAAGAGTCTATCTTGATACCACTATCATTTTTGTGAAGAGTAAGATATTTCTGTAAATACATGTAACTAAATATATTTGCTGTATTCATCAGTTGCTGATTTAACGGGGGAAAGCTACAATAATGAAGAATAGGTGGTGTATCTGGGAACCTAGCAACCAAATTAGTCATTTTTAAGTCTTACAATATTATATAGTGTTATATAGTATGAATCATATCATCTTTTGTTCTGTGATCTTTATTTAATTCCAGAATCTGAAAGAGTTATATAATCACTGGGCATAAAATGCAGTGAACAGCAATTAAATAACTATAAAACTAGACATTTCAGTTTAGAAATGTAGGTGCTTCTAAGGAAAAAAAAAAAAAGTTTTGGAAGAGAGCAAATCTATTTGACTTTCTGATTGTGGGATAATCAGTCCATCACAGCAACTCAAACAAGCCTTTGAAATATTTTGGTACAGATACTTTTAATAATCTGAGCCTAAATTTCCAAAACATTTTTTCAAAGTGGATTGCTGGTAATTCTGAAATGTTTACTTGATGCTATATTGAAAGTAAACAGTAAGCAGAAGCTAATGCTTTTTGCGCTAAGAAGTATTAGAGTAAATGGTGTTCTCATGGAGATGAGAAAGATTAAATAGGGCCACTGACACTGCTTTTTAAATTCTATCACTTCTAACTACTTTGAACATTTTCAAAATGCAGAATACAGAACCACTTTGAAGTATTTCATAGTCAGAAGCCAGAAAAGGGTGAGAATATGGAGTCCTTAACTTCTTAGTATTTCAAAACTAACAACCAACCTAACACACCTTACTCCAAATACTGTTTTCTAAGACTGAAAGACCAATGGTATCAAAAATGCTAATTTTTCGGGAAAATAAATTAATCTTAAGGATGCATCATATGAATAGGGTGAACTGTTATCTATCAGATGCATTTAAAGCCGAATGTTGTTCTGCTTCTTCAACTGACAGATTGCAAGTAGTATATGGATAAAGAACGAGAAACAGAACTTTTATGGTTATCCATTACATACAAAATGCCACTAGAGGGACTTGTACAGCCAAGAGTAACTTATATGAGCTTCAGAAAGAACTGTGGATAAATTATTAATAACAATGGAAATATGAATAAGTAGTAGTTATAGCCATATTTTTAAATCACACCTAAAAAGAACTCTGCCTTTCCATCTCTGTCTTTTCTTGGCAGTATCCCTTTTTTTTTTTTTTTTTTTTTAATATTGACATCCTAAAATACAACATCAGGAGCATACCTTTAAGATTATCTATATCACATAGCTAAAAATAGACTTTGTTTGACTCCTGAATATGGTTTAAGTGCCTTTAAAGTTATACTTACTCCTCTTGATTAAAATTCAATTTGTGCAATTCAAACAGTTCATTTGTTTCTGTGCGAGTGCGGCAATGTAAAACAGTATGTGTAGTTCACAGAGAAACCTCATAGACAGAGACAATGAATGTTCCATGAGATGAAAGGGCTGAAGACTTTTCAAGTGAATTTTGAGAGGAGGTCTTTACAGTGATCTAGCTGCACCACATGAGTAAGCTGCTGAAATGGGATAAGGAATTTTCCACCCTGTATTTATATAATGAACACTTGAACTGCAGTGAAAAGATATTTCTGTCCTTTCAAGTTTTTTCACACATCTGCTTCAGGTAGTAAAATATGCAACGTTAGTCCAAGAAGAGAAACATTGTATTGCTATAAGTAAGAAATAAATTGACAGTAAAATATGTAGCCAAATTATCATTAAAAGAATATTTGTGTAATTGCCTGCTGTAAAATTCAAAGTGTGGTTAAAATACATTGATAGTTTACTTCATATTTATTCCAGACAATGCCCCAATTTATATCAGCTGATAGAAGATGGAGTAACAATTTAAATTCATGAGAAATACATTTCATGTGACTATGTACTTTGATCATTAAAGGGATATAGCCAATCAAAGTTTGACTATAATTTTAGATCTTACAAGAATGTGCTTTTAAAAATTTCAGAATCAGTGTTCTGATATTCCAGACACGAATGAGTTGAGTTATTTAAGATAATGATAATTTTGCACTGGATCTAATTCAAAGCAGAACACATCATCATCTCTTTCTATTAACTTTCTCGTTGATGCAAACAGTGTTTATCATATCTAGAAAAATATTTTTGGCAGAAAAAGAAACTTTTAAAACTTTCCAACTCAAATTTGAAAGTGATGTTATATTGCACAAAAATTACTATTATCTAATGCCTTTAAAGAACATATTCTTACTTTCAGACTGAATCAAATGGTTAAAACCTGAGAAATTTTTTGTATTAGTGGGGCAGTAAAATATTACAGTAGAGCAAATATTACAATTAGCCTACAAAACATTATTAGTTTAAGAAGAATGCAGAAATCTTTAACATGTGGTTATTAAAATGGAACAAATGAACTCAAAACATTGCTAGTTTGATTAAAAGTTTGATTTTATATAATTATCTCCTCTTTGTATTTTTTACAACAGTGTCATTTAAATTATTATTAAATATCTAATGACAGATCCAATATTTTGTCTCTGTGTGTGGTTTTTCTGTTAATTCTTACAAGGAGAATTGCAAATTCGACAGTAGAGCATTAAACTAAGAGGATTACTGGCCTTACCATACTCCATGGAAAGAAAAACAATGAAAAGAAAAATCCTGTCAAACTTAATCAAGAACATTTTGATTAAATCAATAGCATCAGTAAAGCTTTCCCACAAGGAGTTTCCAGTCACATATGCTAATATGCAAGAAGCATACAACGTTGCAAGTTCTTTGCTATGGTGATTACGTGAATCCAGAGATGATAAAACAAACTTTAAAGAAGACAGAAATTTCAAATCAGGGGTAAAAACTGCTACCACTTCCCTAGCAGGGCAGTTACTTTTAGGAAAGCGTCTATGTCTAATTTATCTTACCAATGAAAGTACAGGGAAATCTTGAGCATCTTCAAATAAAAATCTCTAAATTAAAATTTGTTAAAGGACAGAGGAATGCAGTCATGGTGCACAATCGAAAAACCAAAAATCTTAATGCATATAATGTAATTGGGTATGGCTGTATCATTGTACCTTAATCTGAATACAATAATATATATTTATTGGCTACTGGGCACTCAAGTGGTTTCTTCTACCCTTTGGTCCATGAAAAGTAATCATTCACCTTTACCTCGTGAACTTCCTGAGCATGTAACATCCACTTAGCCTGGAAAGATAAGTTGACTTCTGCGACCTGTAATAGCAGCTCACGTACTGTCTCTGATGGTTATAATGTATTTTTCTCTGTATTATCTTATTCTAGCTGCTAATACCTGGATTTACTAAAAGAGGATTAAATGACAGGTCTACACTCTGACAAATTCAGATTATTTTTTTCAAAATTACAAGGCAGGGTGGATACATGGATCTCCAAAAGGTTACATAAACCAACTGTGTCTTGTAATATATCCATCTCTATTACAGTTTTGGGTTTTAAATATAAATATAAGAATCAAAAAAAGAATATGAAACCAATCATTTGAGAGTGACCAGGTAAGGAAGAAATATATAAGAAGATCTGGCATAAGAATATTAACAATATAAACTCAGATCTTTTAACTAAATCCAGACTGTATTAAAATCATGTATAAAAAATAATTTGTTCAAAAAGGTTCCTATTGAAGAGAACCATTTTTTTTTTTTTTAATATTTATTGTACATCTTGAAGTGAGAATTTATTTGAATAATTCCAGTGTTTTAGAACTTTGAGTTCACATTCACATATACTCCAGCTTATGCTTTTCATGCCTGATTATCTAACCACATAGGATAAAAAAATGTTCCAAGTAGGTATTATTTTCCAAAATGCAGCAGTATTCTTTGATTACCAATCTCAGACAGTTTCCATACCATTTTTCAGGTCACTTTTAAGGGTTGCACCAGCAAAGGCTGGTCAGCCTGATGCTTTGGGTCGTGTGCAACAGGCATACCCCCATCTCATGCATGCAGTGGGTACTGTGGGCCACAAACTACATTACCTCTTCAGTCTGGTTCACCCAGCCAGAAGTAACACCATTCCTCGAGTCACGAACATCATATCCTAACATCCTTCAATGTCAATATTTCTTTGACATCCATATGGATATTATTTTATCAGTGTAGGCTATGAGAACGATACTAGTGAGTTAGGGAATGAACAAGGAAGGAAGCAGAAAGCAAAGCCAGTGTTGCAGCACTAGAAGAACGTCTTGTTCTCCTTAGGATTGGCTAACATCCTTTACCATTTACCCCTTTAGCCTTTGATCACCTACTCAACCACATACCAACATTTTGAACAGCTCACCAGTATTTGAGTTGCTAGAAGTCAGGCAAGAAATGGCAGGTTTTGATGGTTCTAGGCAAGTAATATAAGCACTTGCTATGGAATTACCATATGGCTGCAGGAAAGGCATCATGGGCTCGTGCCACGCATTTCTAAGCTCATGCACAGGTGGGTATACATCGCCTCAGAGACTGAGGTGTGATTTCAGTAATGACACCTCTGACGCACACCTACCTATCCAAGGTCCCATGGAAGGACATAATAATTCATTACAATTATCAAGGTGATAATTCACTGAGTTTCTGGTCCTCAGCAATCACAAGTGGTAATGTGAACAAAAAACATCATTCCTATTTTAAGAACTTCAGCATGTCCCAGCCTCTCCCCACAGCATGAAGGTGTCTAACTCTCTTACCCATATTTGTGATTATTGCCTGCTTCCGAAAATCATAGTGCCCCAAGGAAGTTCCTTTATATTCTCGATGTCTTACAGGAATTGGTTAGATGAGCCTTTGTGTGATATGAGGCAAGCTGACACTACCTACAAGCTTGATGCTCTAAGAATAATTCTATCTGTTTCCCCACGCTCCACTGCAAACCATAAAATCTGGAAGGATCCTGAAGAGGACTGGAAAAGCCCCTGGATGTATGAAGAAGGGAAGGGTGCACCACTGGGCTCTTTTCCAGCCAGACACATGGTACAAGTTCAGCCATGACAATATCTATGGCAGTTATTTCTATTTCTGTCATAGGTCGCATGAAACATCCAGTCTACATGCTATCAAGGAAGTCACTTTCTAATCAGGACACAAAACTGCAAACATCCTTCTATTTCAACAAGGCTTTGGGAGATAAGTAGCTACCAAAATGGGCTGAGGGCTGAGGAGTGAGCACTGGCACCTGTAAGACCCCAAGAGCATCTGTGGGATTGGCTTCTGGGAGTCAGGTCAACTTAGAGAGAGGGCAACTGATGGCTGCCTTCCTGCAAGTAGCCCTGAGGAAAGGCCCCCAGGCAGTGCTGCAGGGAGGCCTCGCTCAGGGCCAGCCTCTTGCCCATGGGAGCTGCTTCTAAGCTGAGCCTCTAACTCTCTGCCCCCGCACAAGCTACAGCTCCTGGTGCATTGAAGCCTGTGCAAAGCCAGGGGCTCTGACTGGCAGGTTGCCTTCTTCGCTTCACCCAAACCTGCCCTG
>JMFS01033999.1:0-52766 GCA_000699545.1 Podiceps cristatus
ATATGTAGTAACTAAATCTTAAATTATAGCTTATATTGTTTCACTCCTATTCTGGAGGCACTGGAAAAGATAATTTGGAGACTGTTTTGTAAATGTTCTTGCATGTTGTAATTTAAAATAATGAGTATCTCATTGTATTACTAGAATTACTCATAAATTTACATTCCTTGTTTTTCATTCTCAGTGTGTACGTTGCTACAGGGAAATTGCAGGACCAAGTATGCTGAGTATCAGAAACATTTATTAGGTTTTCCTTTCTGTGATTAAAATTTGTTGAGTTCCCAAGTGCTTTAAATTCAAGTTTGAACATATATTTTAATAAATATCTTTTCATTTTTTGAATAGATGAAGAGTATTTCAAATACTATACCAAAACCTTTTGCAGTTTAAGCATTTGGAGTATGTGAGTCTTTGACACTAAGCAGCCTTATGAATTACATGTTTTTAAAGAAGAGGGAAAAGGAGGAATCTAAGAGAATGTTGCTGTTTGTTTTGAACTTTTCTATTGTTCTGATACATTTAGAATGGTAACACTTTTATAGGAGGATCATACATTTTTTGCTAAAAAGGAATTTAGAAAATAAAGCTCAAGTATTCTAAAATGTCTCTCGAGCATTTTCATGCTTTTTTTAGTCTTCTGGGAAACAGAATTGTAGGAGCTTTGAAGAATGAGAATTGAGCTTTCATTGGTGACTAGTAAGACAGATGGTTGAGAGTCAACTCAGCACAACTAGAAGTGAAAAGTGGAATAAGAAAACTTGTGAAACTTTGTGATACGCTTGCTGCTTTCTAGAAGTACCTAAAGTATATAATAAGCATTTGGATGTTTAGATCTGTAAAAAGCTGGCTAAGAAGTTGTGTGATTCAGTATTTATAATACTTAAATTAGTATTTGATTGCTCATTATTTTAATTACAGCCAGTAAAGTGACGATAAACTGCCAAAAAATTTTAGGCTCGAATCCTGTTTATTGATTGGCAGACATCAGCATAGGAGCTGGTCTGATTTACGGTACCAAAGGTTGAACAAGGGGATGGAAGCAGCAAACTAGAAGAATTCTTTCCAGTATTTCAAACAAACATCCTTTGCTTGTCATATAGCTCACTTGGGCATTTTGCTGTTAAAAGCACATACATGAAAAAGCCTTAATTTGATTTGAAAAGAAATTCTGCAACTTGATCATTAATGTTACCTACAATATTGTTGGAACAAGAAGTCTGGGATTAACAAATCCATCATAAACCTGTTAGCCAAGTGTTAATTTTATATTGCTGGATGCTGCAAATAAAGAAATAAAAGAAAAAAATTAAAAAATTAAAAAATGACAATAAAAAAGAACATGCTTGTGGAATTAGAAGTATCTGAATAATATTTTCAAGTATTCCATGGAGAAAGTATTTCTCCATCTTAGAAGGGGATAAGGAAGCACTCTTTCAATTTCTTCAGCATTTTAAATGTACCATCAATGACTTCCAATTTTAGTTGTCCAGGACTTGTGAAGCATGGGTCTGCAGAATTTTAACCTCAGAGAGCAACAAATAAGGTCCAAATGAGTGTTGATGAAATCTGTGGACATTCAGAAGCCTATCTGCAACTGAGGAGTAATTGAAAAAGGAGGAGAGTTGTTCAGACTTCCCAATGCTTGGCAGCCATTTGGGATGATTGCTTTTCAAATTGTATGTAGTTATTAATTTATTGGAACTTGCCCCAGAAGTATTTTGAGCAAAATGTGGAAAAGCACTGCATGCAAATACAAACCTCAAAAAGTCAATAAAGAGGTTCTGACTAGGAACCTGTAGTCCATTAAAATAACGCTGCTGTCAAAATAAGAACAAAGGAGTTGAAAATAACAATAGTGTTTGGACTATCAAATCTTTCAGTTACTTAACTCTTCCCATCCCTAATGATAAGGCCACACGTTGAGTCAAGACCAGGGGAAAAGAAATACATGGTGGCAGGAGTAATGAAACACCGTTCTAATGTTTCATATGTGAAAATACAATTTGACGTTCCTTCCTCCCTCATCCTCCACTAAAGTCTAATTCCTTTTGGCTGTATAAATTTAATAATGAAGTAAACTGTGCTTAAAAGGTGGTTGGTGTGGGGTTTTGGGGGATTTTTTGTTTGTTGGTTGTTTTTTTTGTTTTTTTGTCTTTGTTTTTGTTGATGTTGTTGGGGGTTTTTTAATTTAAAAAATGTTTCAGTGTTGTGTTCCACCATGCATTCTTGAGAACAGTTGCATCAGCATCGCTGGGAGTATTTCTGGAGTGAAGCCCTGAAGCCTGGTCTTGTTGCCCAGAGACAATTTATATCTGTTTTGTAGTCTCGGTCTGAAGTTGTCACTGTCCATGTGGCATAGCTACTGTGGCAAATATGAAACTTTTGACTATCAATAATATTCATGTGACAATTTTTATTCCTTCATTTTTAAAAAAGGGTGCTGGGGTGCTCTGTGAATGAATAGTACTGATTAAAGTAAGTTACAAAGTTGCCAAAGTAAACTCTCAGAACTTGGTAAATGTTAGAATTCTGATAGAGTAAATTGGATTTGCTGTTCACTGTGATGACATGTTTTATTATTTATCTGTATATTCTGTTGTCAACAGGATTTCTGCCTTATTTAGTGTGTGGGAGGTGTCATTTCTTGTTTGTGCTTGATTTCTGTGCAGCCTATTTGTGGAAGTCCAGCAGTCCAGTATGTAGAAGAGTCAGTGCAAAACTGTGGTAAAAGATGTTATTGCCTATGAACTCCTTTACCTTGTATTGCAAAAACTGGAATGTGTGCAGTTGTCCAAGACGGAAGTTCTTCTCGTGGATAGCTCTGTTCCTTAGGAATGCGGCAATGATGAGTATTAGTTAAAATCAGAAAATCTATTTCCTGGGGAAAGAAGATGAATTTTCCTTCCTTTTCCTAATGCAATTCTAGAAAGGTTTGCGACTCCTGTTTTCCTGGGGTGGCTGCCAGTTTTGGCAGTCTGTTCTCGGGCTATGGCAGCCTGATTTGCAAAGGAGCCAGTCGCTCAGCTGGGTGGGATGTGTGACCAGACCCACCGGACGATTGCCTCTAAGAGGTGAAATCCCTGCAGCTGTATCGCTTTTCTTCCTCTGCATCAAACCCTCTGCCTGCCAGACTGGTTCGGCTCACTAAGTCAGCTGAAGCTAATAATTTTTTGTGGTTATGTTGGTTTTGTTTTTGTTCTTTGGGATATATTGGTTGGCTGAATAGTCAAATACCAAGCTGTAGAAGTGAATGGAAGAACGAAAGGAGAGGAATGAAGGTTGCCTTCTTTAGCAGCATTGAGCTATTAGGTCAGTTTATTAGCTGACTGACTGTACCTTTGGAATAGGATGGTGTGTTTTAACACAGGGCTTGAAAATTTGAATATATGAATCGGTGCTCAATATCATGTCCTTTGAGAAATCAGGTCTAGGAATCTCATATTGGCTATTTGAAGTCATTTAATACCTTTGATCTTAACCTTCTTGTGCCTTAGTTTCCTTACTTTGTAGGTTGGAAAATACCCTCCTTCACCATACACATTTTATGAAAATAAATGAATGTGTGAGTGTTCAGGTATTACAGTGGAAAATGCCAAAGAAAAACAGATAAGGAATTTCTTTCTTCAGAGCAGGATGTGAGTAGTGAATGACAAATTCTTGCTGAATAAGGCAGGATCTCTCTCATAATGTTTCTTCGCATTTACAAAAATGCAGAGCATGTTACTTTCTAATTTTAGTGTTCCCTAACTTTGGCATGCCTGATTCTGCACCCTTAATCATGTTCATTTAATCTGATTTAATTGTGTCAAGTAAGTTTTCTGGGCAGTAAAACGTAATTGAAAAGACACACTAAGAACAAGTCTTAAAACCAGAATTTGGCATACGTGTGCTAACCATGTTATTTTTACTAGTCAGTAAGTTTAACCTGCATTTTAATATAAATTATGCAAAATACTACTGGGTTTTTGGTTGAATATTATTGTTTCTTTAATCACCTTTATAATTTATCTCCTTAATACATGGGTGCTAAATGTGAGAGTTATTAAAAACCTAAACAATATAAAACTAGAATTAAAATAACTAAAAAAAATATGCTATAACCAGTGGTAAAGTGATTTCAAATAGAAGTTTCATAACCAGGGAACTATCTCATTTGCTTACAAAAATCAGTTTAAGGAGCTGTTGCAGGATTTTGTAGTTGATGACAAAATTGTGAAACTAAATAGGAGAGAAAGATTAAAACCACATTCAGCTCTTGTGCTCTTGTTATTTTAGCCCCCGTCTCTTCTTCCTCACTGTAATTTTGGATTCTCATGCTCTTAAATCCAGCGCTTCTGCCTCTTTTCTGTTCTGGGATTACTTACAGCCGTGAGCTTTGCTCGGTGTAACAACTGCCTGGGATGTGGTGTTCTCACGACCAGCCTGGTGTGCAAGCTTCATGCCTTGGGTTTTCAGTAATTTGAAAGATGGAGATATTCAGAGCTACTGCTGCTATCTAGATGATTTGCCGACTTCTGTCTGTATGTTCTCTGGACAAGAAGTTTTCAGGGTGTTACCAATCCAGCTGCTTCTTTGAAAAGTAACCTTAAAACACCTCTTATTTTTTTTTTTTTTTTTCCCCAAACTGCCTAGAGTATTTTTTTGACAAACTGTAAGTCTATCAATAGTTTAAAAATTGTAACTTCCTACTTAGAATTGATGAAACTCGTTTCCTATTGTGAACACTAAATATGAAGAAGAATTCATTTGAGCTTTTGACTTTTCTGTAGTGTGTAACTGCTGTGACTGGAGAGTACCAAGAGACACAGTAATAAAGAGGATTACAGCCAGAGGAAACAAATACTGATTCTCAGTGCTGATTTTTCAGAAATCTTCTGAAAACAAATCTGTGTTTTCAGAGCCCAGATGTTTGGACTCTGGGAGTATGTCTGATCATGCTGAGAGGTTAAATTTAATTTTTACTTTATTCACTGGTGAAATTGTAATTCATGTCCGAGACTTGTAGGAAGTCAGAAACTTTTTTTTTTTTTTCTTCCCCCTGGGATAATGTAACAGAGACTGATCCAGCAATTCAGGCATAACAGATGGCAGAGTTTCAGGAATGGAATGAAAATTAAAGTGAGATTATAAACTAGGTATAAAGTACATCAGAAGATTTGCTGAGAGAGAAAATAGCAAGAAGTGCTTCAAGGGTCACTATTGGGCACATTTAAGAGTTTGCTTTTTCAAGCTCTTTATAGTCATATGATGATTATTCTATAATAGTGTTCTGTGGGATGAAAATGTTGCCTTGTGCTCTGATCCTTGCTTTGATAACAGACAGATCATTTGGGGGAGGAAGGGACACTGCTGAGGCTCCCCTGCTTAGAGAAACAAGGTTCTCTAGTTCTTTTCTAATAATATACTGTAAGTAGAAGTACAATGGAGAACAATGGAATAGAATAGTAGAGCAGAGTAACAAAAACCATGTTTACATGGGGAAATCTTTGAAATAGCAGTCCTTGACGAGCAATCCCAATTATTTTCTGCACAGCTGCTCACATTCCAGAAAAAGAATGTCTTGTTTTGAATTAGCTTTGTGCACTTCAACAGGGAGTCTTATTTATAGATCAAAAGTATTTGCCTGGATCTAATCAGGAATGATACAAATTAATGTTTCATCATAAACAAGTGCAAAGACTTGTAAAGTTTCTCTAATATTCCCTTTGCCAAGTTAGACAAGTAGTTTACAGCTACTGTACATGCACAAATAGAGATATGCGCTACTCTTCCTACAGTGTACTGTGAACAGTTGTTTCCCATTTCTAGCAGGTGGTAACATGTATTTGTTTACTGGTTTAGTGGGATACTTTTATGAGAAATATTTCTGTAGCCTGAGAATAAGGCACTAGGAATGCTGGCTTTACAGTAATTGTCTGTATGCCGTGAAGTAGGAAAATGAACACTGCCTCCTTACCTTTAACAGTATAATCTTCTTGAATAACCTGCTTTGGAAGTTGACCTGACAAATTTGCTTATTTTTGAATATCCTGAGTGCTTTCCACAACAGGTTGAAATGATTTCAGAAGCAGATAACCAAACCTGAGGTCTCTCTCAGTGAGCGTTCTTTTTCTTACAGAATGGTCTTGTATATTTTTCTCTCCCAGCACTTTCAGCTTTGAATTCTTACATGTGCCAGTGCCTCATATGTAACCAGATGAGTGGAAGATACTCTGTTCTAGAATTGCTTTGCCCAGAACAATTTTGGTAGGCGAGAGATGTGAGTTTTAATCCTTCAGCTACAGCATTTTGGGATGCTGTATATAAAATGTGGATGGAGCTAAATCTTTCTCTGCCATTTTCTTTGTGGAGCATCTGGTTTTATAGCTGATCTCTGAGTCTGCCTACTCTAGCCACTCGGGCACTGAGGTACTCTGGGTTTGGTTTGGTATGAGGTTATGAATCGCTGTAGCTAAGGGAGTTTGATGTTTGTGGGAGCTTTTCCTAAGTGTGAGGGAGACATCTCACAGCAGAAAGCTTAGAGGTGCCAGTTTGAAAATGCCACAGGTATGTTGGTGGAGTCTGGTCTCATAGGTTTGGGAAAACATAAGTTAATTCCTTTTTATTGAGTGGGAAGTTGTCATTGGGGTATGCTACAGAAGTTTTCAGAGTGCAGTCTAATAGCTTATGTTCAACATAACAGAAGTGGTGGCATGCGGGAAGAGGGATGAAATATTCAAAAGGTAAGCCAAGTAACCTTTATAGTAGCATGCTGGAGGCTATAAGAAGGGAAGGTCTGTATTTTCAGGTCAGAGAAAAACCCACATAATGAAATAATGAAAGTGTCTGTCAGTAACAGCCTGGACTAGAGTTCGTTATATATGAATTAAACACCTTTGAATCTTACTACTTGGACCTAGCTTGAATGTGAGCACCTGGCAAGGCCTGAGTCTAAAACTGGCTCCAAGCCTAAGTCATAAACATGATGTTAATGATATCTACTGTGACCAAGATTTAATTTTGTCTTTCCTACCATACAGATACATACTAATGTTCAGCAAAAATAAAAGAAAAGCCCTATGTCAAGGTTTGCCCTCAAGAGACTGAGATATTTTGCTGTGCCACAAGCTAATAAATGAATTAATCTAAGGTCAACCTTTCAGTTAATGCTGAACATTTCTCACGGGCAGAAGCTTTGGGGGGGAGGGTGAGGATATGGAGGCAAATTTACCATTCCTTCTTTTGCTTGGACATAGTAATTATCACAGACATTCCTTCCACCCAACAGCAATATTGCTTTGGATTTAGGGAGACGTTACTGTACCAGTTATGTAACAGCTGAAATATGGAGACATTTTTCACAGTAACAGTACGTGAAACAGTTAACAAGTCTAGTTTTAGCAGAAGTTGATTGTACTTGCATGAGAAAATCTCTTCTTACAGTAGATATATTTGATGTGAAAATAGACTTCTCTTGCCTAATATAGAGAACCTTGCTGAAGGAAAATGTTACAATATGGAAGAATTCCTGCAAATGGTTCTTGCAGATTAGAATCTCAAACCTGTGGTGTGTAAGGGACCTCTGTAGCATATCTCATCCAGCCTTGCCATCAAAGCAGAGCTGTTGGTAGCATGCCAGCTCTGGCTTTGTCTACCTCCAGGGTACGGCTTCTACCATCCCTCCGGGCAACCTATTCCACTGATGCACTGCCTGCTCCTGGGGGTGAAGGTCTGAGGCCAGTTCGAACCTCCCAAGCTGCAACTTTTCTTTTGCCCCATTCTCTCTGCTGCCGAGTTTGGCTCCATAGGAGCTGCTGTTCCCTGAGCTGGCTCACATTCATCTTGCATGCACAGCAGTAATCCCTAGGACCTTTTCAGCAGGGCTGCAGTCTGTTCCCAGTCTGTACTGCTGTGTGGGGTCATTTTGGCACAGGTGTGCAATTTTTTTCTTCTTACAGGTACCCTTCTATTGGTCAGTCCTCTAGCTTATCAAGGTTCCTTTAAGCTGAAGCTCTACCATATGGCATATCAATCTCCCCCTTTCCAAGCTTGATATTGTCACCATACTTGCTGTAGATGCATTCTGCTTCTTCCTCCAGTTTACTGCTAAAGTTATCAAACAGTAACTCCTGGGGTTGCTTGACTTATTACATGCCACCAGCCAAACCACTGATTTAATCTCTTTGGGTTTAGCGGTGCAGCCAGTTTACAACCCATCTAACCCCTTCATGCCGCTTGTCCTTCCTCGCCTTCCAAATGAGACTTGTCATGGGGGTGGGGGTGGGGGTGGGATCTGGGTTGGTCAGGTGTGGTTTGTCCTTTGTGAATCCATGTTGACTGAACATAAGTACCTTCTCCTGCATGTATTTTCATGCTTCTGTGTATTTATACTTTAATGTGAGGTGAGTGTCATATTAGGAAATCCTAAAATAATCAGTATGTGTACATGTGATCTCTGTGGTGTTAAATCCCTTCCCTCACCAGTTTTCCTTCAGTACAAAGAAGCAGGTTTTTGCTTGGATTTTGTAGACAAATTTAGAAAAATCACCTAGAATGTATTTCTTCTTTGTTTTTATAATAAAGCAAAATGTTTATATGAACTGTAACTGAAATAAGCAGAATTCACAGAATCATAGAATTGTTTAGGTTGGAAAAGACCCTTAGATCATCAAGCCCAACCATTAACCTAACCCTGCCAAGCCCACCACTAAGCCATGTCCCTAAGCACCTCATCTACCTGTCTTAAATACCTCCGGGGATGGTGACTCCACCACCTCCCTGGGCAGCCTGTGCCAGGGCCTGACAACCCTTTTGATGGAAGAAATTTTTCCTAATGCCCATCTCCTCTGGCACAACTTGAGGCCTCTTCCTCTTGTGCTTGTTTCTTGGGAGGAGAGATTGGTACCCACCTTGCTACAACCTCTCTTCAGGCAGTTTTATTCTTTGCCCCCTTCAAATCTAGTTTAAAGCTCTTTCAATGAGCCCTGCTAACTCCCGTGCAAAGATCCTTTTCCCACTTTGGGACAGGTGTACCCTGTCTGTTGCCACAGGCCTGGTGTTGTGCAAACTGACCCATGATCAGAAACCCCTAAATCCCGCCGGTGACACAGGCTCAGAGCCAGGTGTTGATCTGCTGGCTCTCCCTGTTTCTTCCCTCATCATCCCCTGCAACTGGAGGGATAGAGAACACTACTGGTGCTCCTGGTCCCTTAACCGCTCGTCCCAAAGCCATATAGTAAGTCAAAATCCCATGCAGAAAACTGCATGTTAGTACTGTGTAGCTTCAGTATTGTAGTAGTGTAGCTTGTTATGGTTTGTAAATGTTTTCCCTGAAAAAAAATCCCAAACAAACAAAACCAAAAACCGAAACCCACAACCACAAACAACCAAAAAACCCCAAACAAACCACCACCACCAACAAACCAAAAACCCAAAAACAAGCAAACAAAAAACCCAACACAATAAACCAAAGAATTGTCTCAAACTTTGCATTTTCAGGATTTGGAAGAAGATTTGAGTGTATAAAATATGTATTACTGTGTGGGGAGACATTTTTGTAATATGTAAAATGCAGTGCTCTCTGGCTTGGTTGCCTATATTGTGTTATTCTTACTAAAGCAACCTTGAAAATTAGAGGAAAGCAGGAGTTACATGAAAAGAGAAAGAACAGAATTTCCCTCTAGCAAAACATGTTTACAGTAACAGCTGCTCTCAAAGGAACTGCAGGATGTTAATAAAACAGTTTATTTTTATTTTTATCTATATAAAGAATCAAATCAATTGACTTAGATATATAGGAACCTAGTGTTAATGTTCTGATAAACAGCTACATTTTCCCAGCTGAGTGTTTTGAATAGTTTATAAATGCTTTTGTATAGTGAATAGCTAACAAAAGTAATCAGGATGGTATTTCCCACATAGTTATGAGGAAGAAGGTTTATATTTTTTTTTGATGTGTGATAGGCAGGCACTTACCTTTTGAGAGCATTTCCATATTACATCTTACTTGGACCTTTTCTTCCTGTCTTACAGGACAGAAGGTGAGGCATCGCTGATTCAGACAATTAAAGCTTACTGATTTTGATAAATTTATTTTTCTAAAGCCTCTGCTTCCCCCCCCCGCATGATTTGGTATTGTGCCCATCTTCTATAAATGCCATCAACAAAAAGCTAAATCTCATGGTCAAGGCTCTGGTCAAAGCTCTGAAGTTTTTTATAATTTACCTAGTGTTGAAGCAGTGGCTAGATCTGAGTCTGAAGCACAGTCATAACCATCACAGAAAAATAAATGAACCGAAGTGAGTAAATCCAGCTCTTTGAACTATACAAAATGCTGAAGTTAAGCTAAAAGCATATCTAGTATGTAAAAAAAAGGCAACCAAAGAACAAATAAATGTGTGAGGCCATCCTACTGTAGTAGATCAATAGGCGTCCTTTTTTATGTCTCTTGAATCTCCAGTTTTAGCCTTTACACTACTAGTAAGTTCCTAAAAGCTGTTGTATTGCATTAAATCTTTGCTTGTTATTTTAAACTCAATTGAAGCTGCTGTACTTGTCATGACACAATCTAGTATCTCTGTGAAGACAAGGTAAAAAAATCTCCAAACGATATAAGAGCCAGTAGCAGCTTAAGTTTCGATGTGGTTGTTTTTTTTTTTTTCTTTTCAGTTTCTCATCTGAACTTGTGTGATGATGCAGCATGATAGTTTTGCATGTATTCATACTGTTAATTTGCTGTTAGAGATGAAATTTGTGAATCCTGAGCTTTTTGTCAACTATTGAATGTGGGAAAAGCCAGTGCTTGAGTATATATTTAAAGTTCTTGTTCATTTTACTGGGAAAACTCTGAAGAGGTTTCAGACTAACGTAGGAGGATTGCCCATTCTCTTGGTGACCTTTCATGCTATGTTTGCACAGTTGCGTTTGTTTCCATTTAAAGATGGCTTCATTTGTCCATCACTGTGTTTGAGAGTGCTTCACCCCATTTTCTGAGCTTTTTTCTGGACAAAGAGAGTTGATCTGTAGAAGACTGAGTGCATTCTTCACAAAGAATATGTAGTATCAAGTTGGGTTTTTGACTGAATTTTTCTAATGCACGTGAGATTTTTTTTTTTTTAGACAAAAGCCCACTCACTCTGTCATCACTGAACACCTAATTTGGCAACTTACTTATTTATTAAAAATCTCCTGCCATGGATGGAATGTTCCAGGGTTGTATTTATCCTATCAACTTACAAAAAAGAACAATATTTGAACATTAATCTTTGTTCTTCACACTGAAAACTGAATCTCATGCTTTCTACAAATATTATTACATGGTGCTATTTTGTGTTGCAATGGTGTGTACTGACTGCTGTCTTTTAAAGCCTGTATATTCTCAGGTATACAGAAAAACAACTTGGATATTCTAAGTACTGTACTTCTCAAATGCAGTATAAAAGTATATAATGGGTTGAGGAACAAAAAAAATGTGTCGATTAACAGTTATTTAACTGCTATTTAAATTATGTTGTGATATGAAATATAAATAAGAACATTCTGAAGTGGAGAATTAAGGTGTAGCTCTCCTATCATGTCCAGAGCCCCATGCTGAAAGTAAAATAGCTTAATCTACTGTGATTTAAAATATCTGTAAAACGTATCATAGAAGTAAGGTATAGAGGTATTTGTGCTTTATGCTGTATTAATGCTGTATTCGGTTTTGGTGCTGCAGTAGTTTCCATTTTCTCTAATAAATCCAGAATGTACATTCAGTGCTATGTTGCATAGTTGTTGCAATGAAATGAATCATTTGCAGAAGACACCCTAGGGACAAAGTCCTCTATTAAGATGACTTAACAGGTCTTTCATGTCTCCGGGTTGTACAATAAGAACAAGTCTAAAGTCATCTTGGGTGGAATTTCTGGATGCAAAGGGTGCCTGAAATGTCCTTGGTAATTTTTTTTTCTTTTGAATGTAATAATTTAGTGTATTGTGACTATGAGAGAGAGAAAAACATTTGGAATGATTCTAATAAACACAGAATTGATGCCCATAATAGAAACACATGGATTAAATTAATTTTAGCTTCAAATTGGTAGGAGATTATTAGGTGTGTATATACAGCTACATGTCTCCAGAACAGTTATTTTGTGCTCATGCATCAAAAATTGTGTTTGTCGGAAGTGGATGCTATTAATCCATTAAGGTGTTTACCAATGTTATACAGCTAAAATCAGTTTTTTCTGGGTCTCTGCTAAATGCACTTTTCTATAAATTTCCTGAATGCATGAACATCTCACTTCTCTCCCACCCCCCCACCCCCCGTAATGACTTAATATCTGCAGTATTTCCTCATAGGAGTAATCCTTACAAAATAATTTAATTGGAGTTGATTGAATGGGTTACAGAAATTAGACATTGCTTTTAAAGGTCTTAGCTAGTTTTAGACTAGCTTTGCAATGTTTTGTTTGTTTTTTTCAGCACATACCAAATATAAATCATATTTGGACAAGGAGACCACAATAAATATGTGCTAGAAATTCTTGAATCAGTGACTGTTATAACTGGGAATTTTTTTTGGATTAAGAAAAACGCATCTATCCATGTAGAGATACAGTTTACTTTGCCAAAAAGGAAATACTACAGGCATTTCTGGAGTGCAGTGCAGTTGTGAACAATATTCAGCTTTATTACACTGTAGTTTATGAAGGGAAGTAATGAAGAAAATACCATTTTACAGTGTTTCACGGTTACAAGTGGTGCTTTCAATTGTTTGTAGTTGAGAGGAACAGGACAGATGGGAAGGAAGATAAAACAAAAGGTAAAAATGAAATGTGGTTAACTCTTTTTCTGAAGGAGAGAAGAAAATCATTGAAAATATTACAAATGTACTTCTGAGGTCTTTTCCTGGGAAAAACCTGGCAGAAGTCTGACATGTTTGTCAATAGAAGATGGCTGAGTTAGCATGGCTGTCAATAGAAGAGAAGACAGTATATATTTTATCTTCAAGAAGAAACATTGTCCTTTGGAACCGCTGTAAGAGGATCAATATCAAATAGTAAGGGCCTTTTTTATTGCTTTAGTCTTTTTTTTTTTTTTTTTTTTGGTAAACTGTCAGAATTTATGCTGTGAGAGCAAAGTTCTAATTGCAGAAATGGAAACCAGATTTTTAAACTGGTGGTCTCAAAGTTTTTTCACGACTTGCAGACTCAGTTTCCCTTATTGGCAATGTGAGCATTGTCAGACTAATATTTGAACATAAATGTTTCTTTAAGGGTTTTTTAAATGTATCATGTATAGGCATCTGAAGTTCAAAGTTTCACCATCTTTAAAAAAAAAATCTGAAATATCTCTCTAGGGGTAATTATATCTGAATAAAATGTCTTTGCTGCTCTTATGTAAATGCATTTAAAGGAAATAAGAAAAAACATGTTTGACTTTGCTGTGTTCAAAACAATCTTAGTAGATAAGCACTAATGCAATGTTCCTATTTTTTATTATATTTTTGATGTCTTGGACCTTAGACTTTAGTGTCTGACTCAATGGCTGGGAAAAAGGTATCATCTTCAGCTTGTTACTGTCAAACTGGAGTAGATGCATTAGGAGGAGACATTGAGGTATCGCAGATTAGAGGAAGACGGGCTGTCACATTCCTCAGAGCTCTTTTTACTGGATGATGTAAACTAGGGAGTCCTGAGGTGCCTGTACTCATGTCTTTTTTTGCTATTTTTTTTCCCTTCTGATTTTTTTCTTCAGATTGAAAACTTTAAAACAGATAGTAATTGACTGTAAATTATTCTAAATCAGAGGCATACAGGCAGAATCACTTGAATTGCCTTCTTTTGGGTATAGTGTTCCATTTTAAGCTTGTGTAGTAAATGTGAGATCACCTGAAAATCCAATATACTGAACATACTAGAGTGGAAGTGCCTCAATGCTGGTAGAAAAAGAGGAGGGGAGTCGCTTTGAGTGGTGATTTTTCATAAACAAAGTTGTTTTTCCTCTGAGATTTTACTTTGTGAGGTTTCATGTAGATTTTAGAACAGAAAACTAGCAGCAATGCAAGTAACTTGAGGTTTGTGGTTTGTGTGGGGTGTGAGTGTGTTTTTCCTTTTTTTTCTTTTTCTTTTCCAAAGGTGGGAGTACTTGATCCTTGGTTACAGTTTTGCATCGCAACAAGATGAGTCTTTGTGATGTTTCTGGAGAAATCTGCAGTTCGCTCAGAGTTTGAGGCTGCTGTTCAGCAATGTTATGGCAGAATGTTACTGGTTTCAGTGGACAGAAGATGATTGTTTCAGTGTGACCACAAGAAATTTGCTATATGCAGAATAGCACTGTGACATCCCCTTTCTTTGCCTTCCCTCTGATCTTCGCCTGTGAGCTTTCACCAGAGCCTTTTTCCCATTGCCTAGCAAAGCTCCATCCTCTCAAGCCTCTGCTTTGCACAGAAACAGCTGCCGTTGCCTGTCTGGCTTCCCTGCCTATTCCTAAAGAAGCTCCGTTCCTTGACTGCCTCCCTAGGTCTGTAACAAGGTGTGCACTATTTATCTACCCCCTCACTTTCGTTGAATTTGTTCAGTCCTGCAGAAACCTCAGCTGCCTCACTTGCTTGAGCTGTCCTCTGACAAGGCTGTAGCATCGCTGGCGTCAAGCAATTCCTCAGTTTTTTGCTAGCAGGTTGGCAGGAGACATTACACACATTTTCTAAGAAATCGTATTACTCGAGTATTATTAAAGCCCTTATCTGCTAAAAGCATAGGAACATGCCTTATACTTCTGTGTATTATGGTTCTAGAAACTGGCAGATCTTACCTTTTCATTAACTTCTTGCAAGGAATGTGCTGTAGGTAGGTAAGGTGTGTGTGTGTATCGATGGGATGGCAGATGCTGGGAAGAAATCTGTCATAAATACTTGGAAAAACTCGGAACAAGCCAAACCATAACCTTCTCTTTGATTAGCTAGACTGATTGAGCTGCTGCTTTTTCCTCTCTTTTAAGAATATTTTTCAGTTTTCTGATTGTCCCAGTGTATCTTCTAATGAACCTTCTTTTTACCAGTTGTACTGAGGTATAGGCTCTAGGTCTCTACTAATCTAGCAATGATGCCACTGTTTAGTCTCTTATGTTTTATGCATCCAGTGTTCATACACCAAAGGATTTTGTTTTATACACAGTAAAGCTATATTAAAATGTAGTTGTTTCCACTAAGGTAAGAGAACCAGGTCAAGGCACTTTAAATTATTGTCATGTTGTCAACTTTCATCTGTATTTCAGTAGGTCTGCCCATATGTCCCGATTGTTCAGGCATCTAAGAACAATTAAGATAACTTTCATATATTTTTCAGGGGAAAAAAAGGGTACTACCTCTTTAAAGGTATAAAAAAGGTTCCCTTGGTAGTTCTACAGGAAGAACAGATTATGTGTGCTCTGAAATAAAAGGTGCTTCGTGACAATCATCTGCTGAATTTTGTGGAGACATTCCCAGAGGATTAGGCGAAAGGACTTCAGTTACATTTGTACAGCTCCTACTATAACCTACTTGAGATATGAAGACCATATGAATATTGTCATAATGTCAAAAATTAAGAATTCTGTGACTGGTCCATGCTTCTCTGGAAGGTAAAGCAGGTCTGAAGTAATAGTTCACTTTGGGTACATAAAACTTTGTAGGTTATTTTATGACACAAAAGCAAATCAGGAGTTTTCACGGTGTTTGCCAAAATGACGAGGGTGTAGTCAGCAGAATTCTAGACATGGTCTAAGCAAATTGTAGGTTGTATTAAGTTACACTGGTCTAAGCTGTGCACTGGAGTCCTGCAGCTCCTGGTCGGCTAGCGGCCCTTTTGCTTAACTGTAGCAATAAATGGGCAATTGTTTAGTAGCTAAAACTTGGTTCTGTTTTGTTGGAAAGAAGACAGCGTGTCACAGAGCGTCACAGCATGTCACAGTTTGAGCCATTTTGCCTTATGCTTATCTGCTAATTAATTCTCACAGCTCCTCCCCGGTTATCTCAGGTGCAAGCTCAGAGCAATAAGGCTACCCTGCTTCCGATTCTGTTAGGGGTAATTTTTATTGTAAGGATTGTAATAAGTCTGCTTCAGAGGCACTGATTGCTAAGTATATTTTAGGTCTTAAAACCAGAGAGATGCTTTTTTGTACATTTGGTATTATATATTTGCGAATTAAAACAAAAAATATCGTGTGTGGAGGAGGGGAGGTTGCTGGTTTGTAGCTGTAGGAAATACTTTCTATTTTCTATTGTACGTACTTACTTAGAATCTATCCAATGTATTTTCTTTATTGCTGATTTTAGAACAAAGGACCTTTGTATGAACTTTGTTTTACTACTTTATTAAAAAGGTTGGAGGAGATGAGTTAAATGAATGCCAACATTTTCTCATTGTAATTTTGTAACTGGTTGTTCCAAGTTATTTTGGAATTGTGAATTGTTCATTCTAATTGAACTTTCAGAATAAGAAGCAGGTATGATAAGTTCAAATCCAATACACAGATTCTTCTTTTAAGCAAGTGTTTTCAGAGGAGAAAAGCTTTCTGTGTTTTATATTCCAATTTTCAGTAATAACCAATATTCAGTATCCCCTGTAATACTTTAAATCATTTTTCCATATTTTATTAGTTTCTTCCAGAAGTTTTTTCTAAAATAGTTGGTTTCATCCTGATTATTTGCTCTTGATGTTTTCATCTTCTGAATGTTGGAAGTTGACTTTAGATATAAGCTTTTTACAGAAGAATCATTTCAGGTATGTTATATTTCAAAGAAGGTTTTGAATAGTGATTTACAAAACCAGCAATAAGAACAGCTTTAGTCTTAAGAAACCCTTTTTGTGTAAAGTTTTAAAGGGCCAGAGTTTGATGGAAAGCCAAGCATCATGCACAAAATAATACTTGATATAATACAGATGGTCTGAATTTCTTATCCTATAGGGCCTAGATTTCTCATTGTTGTAGTTATTGTCTGCCACTTTCAGCTGCAGAAACTTCTGAGAAATTAATCTTTAACTCCTGTATTTCATGATCCCATTCTTTAACCTTGATAATCATAAAGTAGCATTTGATTGAGAACTGTCTAGATTCATTGCCGCACATTTCTTTTAATAACATAGGATTTTTACAGTTATGTTTTATATGGATGCTCTATCCTTTTGACCATTTGAAAAAACTGAAAGCAACTAATAATCTTACTGTAGGAATGTCCATTTCTAAAATTCATTATAAGTTTGGCTTTGGTTTAAATATCAGTTTTGCAGTGGAACTGGAGAACTTCCCCATTAATTCTGTATTCATTATTTAGGCCTTTCTATTAAGTCATGTGGTACCTCAGATGTTCACATATTTCTGTAATGGTTGTCTGGGTGTATTTACAGGTTAATGTCTAGTTTATAACTACACTGCCTAGTACTAAAGAGATCTTTAATTGTTCTTCAGATTGTTTCTGGAAGCTATATTTCTGTTCCTGAGAACAAACTTGGTTGAGAAGTTAAGTTTTTAAGGGAATTGTTCACAGAAGGGAAACAGTGCTCTAAGTAGTACGAATTGAACATTGATGTGATAAACAGCCATATAAGTTCTTTGCTTTGTTTTTAGATACTTTGGTTTCTGTCCCATCTTTGAGTAGCAGGTATAAATCTAGAAACAATAATACATTTGAACGTATGAATCAATTGGCCTAATGTCAAAATTAGAATGCCCCTGGATTAAAATAACCAAGAAGTTTTTAAAAAAATCCCTATTGCATAAACCCACTAGGACATTCATAATGAAGTTATTTTAAGATTTAGACCCTTTATACACAAATATATATTAAAAAATATAAACCCAGGTTATTTTAGATTAACATATTAACATCAGATCAGTCATAAGTATCTTCAGCCTGCTTTTAGATCATGGCAAACATAAGGTAAGGTGAGTCAGTTGAGAATCTCACTTCTATTACTTCTCAGTTTTTAATTGAATATTCCATCATTCGGGTCATACTTTGTCAGTTTAACTGCTTTTTAAAGTGATGTTTGATCAATGTGTGACAATTATCCTTAATCCTGCCTGGTATCGTCCACAAGCAGGATGTGTGCACAAACAGGATGTGATCTGAGAATGAATTGGGATAGGAGTATTTTATAATGCAAGTAAACAGTAAGCATTTTTCACTTTGTATATATTACCTTTATTATATGCATCTTACCCAATTTTATTGACAAATAGGATTTCAAAAAGTAATTTATATTTTTAAAAAGATCAATTTTGGCATGCAGGCATAATTTTTTTACAGTTAAGAGACAGTTATCTATTCCATCCTTCCATTATCTTCACATAATAAATTCTGTTTCTGTAAAACTTGGATACACAGAGTATTACTTCTAGAACTGTTACAGAAAGGTAGCGTTAGTTTAAAAAGTTTTAGTTCATCACAAACCCCTTTGTTTTGCATAGAGTATTTGTTATACTTGATGGAAGTGAAGTTTGAAAGGGATTATTTTTTGAAAATACACTTTTAATAATGTAAAATCTTAAGTTCACAGCATTTTCTTTAATTTGCATGTGCAATATTAAATCATTATTGCTATCGATGTTCACTTAGCTATGATAATATGTTGCGTATAGAAATAAATACTGCTGCAAAATGCTTTGTTTTTTTTTAATCATCCAGGAAGTTGAGTACCAAAGACTTACAGTTAATTTTTTAAATAAAATGTATAAGTATCAATAGTTGCTATTGCTCTTGAGTTGCTGAAAAGATACATTTAGCTTAATATTGTCTATTTAATTTTGATGGAATGACAATTGAGAAGGAAGTTTCTTTGTAATTGAGACTCCCAACAATAGTTCTTATAATTGGTTTTAGGCATGGCTTTTAGTGTATAATGGGGGTCAGATATTGATCTCAGTAAAATAAAACTTTCTATGGGGATCATTAAATCATTTATTCTGTGCTGGCATCACTGTAAGTTATTACTTAACTTGTCATTGTTATAGCCAAAATTTCCTTTGAAATAATTTACTGCTCTATGGGATTTTTAACTGTGCTAATTAATATGATTATTGGTTACTTCCTAGTAATTAAATATCTAGGATGACTTTTGGGATCTCATGCCTTTGTCCATTAATCTGTCATTTACAGTAATAATATCCAACATGTCAGTATCAATTCACCCTTTATAGACTCACTATTATTAATTTATGCCATAGCTCTTTTGGTCCTTAGGATATGCAGTAAAACTACCCTGACTCCTGTGATCAGAAGTTGCTTGCTGGATCTATAGGCACCCATTTGTTTGCAGGATTATAGGCTGTTTTATTGAGTACTAATTTTCTGTTGTTTATTTCTATGTTGTCCAATTTGTTATTCTCAATAAGCAATAGAATATTAAGAACTAGAATGGAATGCATGATTTGCTTTTGGAACAGTGGCAGATGCTTTGCTGCTTTTTGAATCCATTGTGTTTCCACTGTGGACTTCTCCAGCTTAACTCGCTGGGACGGAAAGAGCCCGTTACAAATAGCAGTCTGACATCACAACTAAAAGTGAAGAAACAGTTGTTTATCCGTTACCAAGTCTGACCAGTATAACTGATAGAATTGCATAGAGAGCTTATGTTATAACATTAGATAACTCCTTGTACATAGATAGAAAACAAAATTAAATGTGTCAAGAAGGATCTATTTTAAAAGGACACCTTAAAAAGTTGATTTTTGTACTTAAGTATTTTTTTTAATTGCCAATAACTGTCACTTAAAAATTAACTGATATACTTTTCCAGGCTTGGTTTAAAGTGTCTGAGGTGGGCCAAGTGCAGGGTCCTGCACCAGGTTGGGGCAACCCCTGAGACCAGTCCAGGCTGGGGGCTGAAGGGATTGAGAGCAGCTCTGCTGAGAAGGACCTGGGGGTACTGGTGGGTGAGAAGCTGGACATGACCCAGCAATGTGCACTGGCAGCCCAGAAAACGACCCGTGCCCTGGGCTGCATCCCCAGCAGGGTGGGCAGCAGGTCGAGGGAGGGGGTTCTGCCCCTCTGCTCCGCTCTGGGGAGACCCCCCTGTAGTGCTGCCTGCAGCAATCATTCAGCTCTCCGTTGGGACAGTTCCTCAGTCAGGACGTGGGACTATGCTGATGTGAGACTGTGACAGGGACCTTTCTCTGGGTGGTGTAGAGCTGCTTGGAGCAGCTTGGGGCAAGCCATGGTGGACTTGAAGTTAGATAAGATCAGATGTTCTGTTTTCTGCTGTGACAGGGAAGAGAAGATGGAGATCCAGCACTGGCATGCAAGGAGACAGGAGAAACAGAAACAGCTTTGCGATAAAATGATGAGTGAACTCCCAAGTACCTCCAGTCTGTGGTGGAGAAAGACTGGCTCTAGATATCTCTTCTGCAAAGCTGAATTAGCTGCCTCTTGTCACCCCCATTCTGACTTAGATCTGAGCATCTTAAACTGTAAAATGTATCCCTGTGTGAGGTGAAATGGATGGGATTGAGCATTTCTGCACTTGCATACTGCCAGTATTAACTTAAGGCAAGAGCTGGATCTTACTAAACCATCTGGGAGTGGAGGGTTTTCTTCAACCTGGAATTTTATTAGTCAGAATAAAAATTCTTGCACAAATGGAAAGCAAGCTTTATAAAATTGTTAGCCACGCATTTTCTAATTTCTTTTGCCCGATGGGCGTTTTACAGCAAAATAATAGTTCAAAATTAAGGCCCTTAATTAACAAGTGAAGAACTGACCCAACGCCAGCAACAACTGAATCACTAATATTTTAGGCCATCTGTTGTAGAATTGTCAGATAATTCAGAATTTGACATTTTAATCCTTTATACAGATAATTTTTATCTAGATCCTGACACAGAGAAGCTAACAATCTCGATCCAGATATGCAACAATGTCAAATAAAACAAAAGCATATGTACTATTGGTCTATTTTAAGACTTGTTTTTTTCAGACAGTTTTTCATTTGTTTCTGAACTGTAATATAATTGCAAATATACTCGTCTTGGAGTGTTGAACTCCTGATGTTATTTATTCAAGCAAAAGACATTTACATTTTCAAATCTAATTATGTATAGGGAGAGCTGTTATTCAATTATATTGAAAATATTCAGGAAAAGCTTGCAGGGTCTTTATCTTTTGTGGGCATTCTTTGAACTACTTCTGGAGAAATAATACCAGCAGTGAGTGCAAGGTTAACATTTATCTATCCTCGATGGAAATTAGTGCCCCACTTTCCATGTTTTTCCATATATGCAGTTTTCATATCTGCAGTTAAATACACTCGTTTAAAATTCCTTTATGTACAATAAATTAAAATGTGTTTGTCATGAGACCATAAGATGTACTCTGCTTTCTTGTTCTTTACATATGAAAATTCTATGGTCATGCTGTAGACCACTGTTTGCTTTTATTTTAAGTGTATTTGTTTTAAGAGGGTTTTAAAAACAGACTTATTTTGTTGGCTACTTGCTTTGTTTGTTGTCTCACTCAGTGAAAAATAGTAATTGATCAAAGTACAGATAAAATTGTGATCAGGTGAATGAAAAATAGCAGAGACATGATCAGTTACACTGAAAATGGATTTGAAACAAGAAGCTTAACAGTATCAGTGGTGAGAAACATCTTTTATGAAATTTTTATTTCATAGAATTGCATAGACATTGTGCTGAAATAGCGCTCAACAATTTTGCAAACTAATTCCATTAGAAAACAGTAGAACCGTATATCACTTCTTCCTTACTTTTGGGGAGGCAAAGCTGGAATTGCATCAGTTTTCAGCGGTTCCACTAACTGAAAAATAAAGCTGTAGCTGCATATATTTATAAACCTTTTGTTTATTGCATAGTTGCATTGTTGCAAAGTTATGCATACTTTGTTACTGACCTCTTAATTGCAGCAAATAAGATGAGAATGTTACTAAGGTAATATTTCTAATGTTCGTTTATGAAACACCTGTAAAAACATGTACTGAGTGTCTCTGATAAAAGTTGAAAAGAAAATTCAGATGGTGGTATTGCTACTTTTGACATTGTAGGATTTATTGACAATTATTTAACTTCTTGCAGGTAAAAGCAGAGTATTCCAGTGAAGGGCTTTGAGGACTAAGCCTCTGTTCTGATGTTTTTGTTTTATTTAAAGTTCTTTTTTAAAGTCAGGAGATCTCTTACAGGGTTTTTTCTGCCATTGCTGCAGTTCTAACTGTATTCCAGCTATGGTTTAGTAAAGTTGCTGCAACCTCTCTTCAGCCTTGGATTCCTGTTACAACGCTTTTTGCGTTTGTTCTGGTGGCTGTTGATCTCTTATGTATTTGAGTTGCTCAGTTTATCTTGGCCGAAATGACGGTTCATGAAAGGTGGGGTTAGGCAACTTGGAGATCTCCTCAAACGGAAGGTAGATATTCTTCCCCACATAGAATGGGTCAGCACTTCATGTAATGTAGAATATATTTTGAGTTAGTTATTTTTTTCCCTTCTTCCTGTAGCGCATTAAGAGAGACTGGAGAGGAAAATATTTTTTTTTTTTTCTTAGTAAAAGTGTAATACTAGGATCTCCTTATGTTTTTTTAGAAGGAGTATTGGGATTGTCTCCTCTGAAGTTTGTTTTGAATTTGATTTGATTTTTTGATTTGAATTTTAGAAAAGCTGCTTTTGTTTTTTGTCTCCCTTTGTTTTCTGAAGACAGGACAGTATGTCTGGCTATTTAGGTTCTAATATTAAGCTTTGAAATAGTTCTGAGTATTTTAGTGGAGATGCTAATGCTGTGAAAGTGAGGAGGCAGCAATTGGTAATCAGTTCTAAATCACTTCCATACTGGCTCCCATACTTAAAAGGAGAACCAGAGTTTCACTCAGTTCTTAACTCTCCTTACAGAGAAGTGAGTTGATGATCCAGGCAGTTTGCTGGGCTTAGGAGCTCAGTTTTCCTGGTAGTGTAGCTAAAAACCATGGAGGAGGAAAGAGGGTTCAGCAATAACCTGCAGAGAGTTCAGCAGTCATCTTGAGGAGGAGGTGAGGAAGCTGTAGTGAGAAGACAAGCATTGTGACACTCCAAAAATAAGGAAAATGCTAAATACTAGGGTATCCCAGCTATGAAAGCAGATTCCAAGAGCAGTTCTTTTGCACAGTGATCCCTGCAGACCTTGTGACGATCATCCTTTATAGGTAGCATTTTTGGGGTAGTTGGCCTGCAGAACAACTTGGACTACTGGTAATCAAAAGCAGCATAGTGAGTCTTTCATGGAAGAAATCTGTGGTTTTCCTCCTTGATGCAATATTGTGAAATTCTCCAGGTACTCTGATTCCAGCCAACTATCATTCACTTGATGTTACTGGAGGAGCTGATAGTACACCAGAAATCAGTGGGAAGATCATCTAATTTATGTAAATTTTTATCTAGGCCTATTTGAAAATCTGCATTATGGCAGAAAGTGCCTTGGAAGGCAGCGTCAGGTACTACTGAGGGACCTGCTGACGAGTGGATGTCTCCTTTCGTTTGCGGTGACAGTGTGGCCGTCTTATAGGCGGGAAATGTCATGCCTCTCTCTGACGGGAGATTAATACACTAAAATGGTTCAAGAGTTTCTTGAAGAAGCATATTCATTATATAGTGACACAGTATGCCCCATCTCTTCTTCGAGGAATAATTCTTACTTCAGTTTAGTCATCTGCCTGATAGCTGGTTAAAAGGTTTGAGGATGTGAACTAGCGGCTTGGGTGCTGGATATAGCGTGCAGTGCTACTTCTCTCGTCTCACATCTGTGACTTTCATCCAGAACTAGCAAACACGTTTCTAGAGAAATGCAAGCTACTTTGTCTAGCTTTCAGTCATTTTACATTTTTGTGAACATGTTTACATTGTTGTGAACTCAAGATAGTTTAAAACTTTTAGATAAGAACTGGCCTCTTCAGTAACAGGGTTATTCTAATTAATCAAGAAGAGCTAACCTTCAAGTTAATATGGGCTGGTAATTTTATTTCCTAGTGTAGCATAGGACTGAAATGAATTTCCATTAGACTCTTACGGTCTTATCAACTTCCAGACCAGCTGCCAAGAGCACTTCTTGCTTGATCTTTCTTCTGTAACAAGATACAAAACAGCATATACGTTCAAATAAGGAAAACTAAAAATAGCAGGCTGCACATACAGCTCCCTTCCCAGATACGAGAGAGAATAAACTGTGAAAATTTATAGTTAGATCAGTTATATTGAAGAAAGATACTGAGGTACTATGATGAATGTACTTGCACTAAAATCTCTTTGGAATTAAACAAAATAGCTTGTTGCATTTGGTGTGACTTACTATGCCAGCTTTTTCGGTGTGCGTGATGTTGGGATCTTGCATCCTGACATGAACATGAAGAAGCTTTCTAAGATTTCCAACACAGACTTAATCATTACAGTGTGGGAAAACATAATTGTCCATTTGTCCCATTCTGCAAATTTCAAAGTTCTTTTACATTAAAGTAGTTTTGCATTGAAGTGCATCTCAAACTAAGCAACCTGCTGCTCTGTGACATTCAAGAGCTCTTGAATGTGACTTTCTGAATATACAAGAACACAATTCCCAAATTTTTAAGGTCCTTTCTCTTGAGATGCACTGCATCTCACCACTGTGTGTGAACAGAAGAAGGGGAGATCCTGTTTAAAACTCTTCTCCCTGTATATCTCTGAAAAGCAAATTTTGCAGAACTCCACAGTGAAGCAGCCTGTAGTGACTCTAGTTCTCTCCTTTGCCTTCCCACTACTGAATAAAAGAAAGAGCTGATGAGCTTAAATTTTAAATATAGACAAAACATAATCAATTTGGAAAATGAGTAGTGTATGCTAGTGTTGGCCCGAATATATTAGTATCATATACAATTGTCAGTCAGTCTCAGATGCATGAGGCTATCTAATTGTACTTTTAATTCTTTGTTTCCACACACTTAATTGCGTTAAAGGATACTATATCCTAGCCACTAGCATTAATCTTCTACATAAGCAATTCCTGTAATTGCGATGGAGATTGCTTATAGAGTTTAGCAAGGTGTGAAAATGCTCTATGTTACTGTGATTGAGATGGGAGTGTAGTTGGCTGGAAATTTCTTAATGAAATGTCATGTCAGGAGATGTAGATTGGCACCGAAATATGGGGAAAAGAATTGCCAATTAAACCATTTCTCTAGTCGAGTATGAAAGTTCTGATTGTGGGAAGATGGTCAGTGATACCTTCAAGGCTAGACAGCTGTTTTCAGGAGCCCAGTGGGGAAGGAGATGCAGTGGGAAATAATCTGTTAATTACACTTTTAGGTATTTTTGTAGAGTCCAGTAGTATTTTCTGTTTTGTCACGTAGGTATTCCAATAGCTTCTTTTTTATAGCTACAATCTACAGCACTTGCAAGCTGATTTAGATCTGTAAGATGTAACTTTGTGTTGTGGATGTGCATCCATGGATGCCCCATTCCTGGCAGTGTTCAAGGCCAGGTTGGACGGGGCTCTGAGCAACCTGGTCTAGTGAAAGATGTCCCTGCCTGTGGCAGGGGGTTGGAAGTAGATGATCTTTAAGGTCCCGTCCAACCCAAACCGTTCTGTGGTTTATAGGACTGTAAGTAAAGATGCAAAGTTTGACCAAGGTAGCTTAACTTAAAACATAAAGGGTAATACTTTTAAAGCTAATGGAACTTTTGAGTTGTTTGGTCTCTTGTCTTATCACCAAGTTTTTATCGCTTAATAAGGAGGGAAAACGTTTTGGCAGTATCTACTGTTATGCTTTTTTTAAAAAAAATTATTCTTAATGTAGCTATACCTGCTCGTTAAAGAACTTGAGCTTTTCTGACCCCACAAACTTCTAAAAGATCTATGTACCAGATATATTAATCTACTGATAGCAGAATTGTTGAAAAAAATGTAGAAAAGCTATTGCTAAAGGTTATTAATGATCATCTATAACTCATAGAATTCAGTATCTTTTTAAAGTTGAATCCTGGGAAATGCATATGATATTTACCATTTCACTATTTTTAGGTGGGGGCAGTTATCTTCTCTCATTAGAATGGGAGAAGGCAATGGCCCAGTATTGGAACTGCAGTTACAAAAAAAGAAAAACCTACATGTAATTTATATATGGCTATGTACAACTTCTGAAAAATAAATTTGTAATTTATGTGCTACTAAAAAAAATTAGTTTTACTAGAACACTTAAGTAAGCAATAGTTCACCCAGACTAGGTACCTTACTAGGTATCTTTTATTCTGACTGTAATAAGTTGCCATATTCTTAAGAATAGGAGCTATAGTAGCAAAGCTTTTTCCTTGTTTTGTTTTTTTTTTCAACCAGAGCATAACTGATAACATAGTCTCTGGGAAGTCTAATCATGCAAAGTGCATTTTTAAAAGTGGTTCTTATATTTTCCTTTTTTTTTTTTTTTCTACTAGTAATTGAGGAAAAATGGTAATATCTGCAGTAGCTACTTGGTTAAACATTTAACTTCCATTCGTTAAGTCTATAATGTGTATTCTAATTAACACAAAGTATTACAAGATTAATTTATACTTGTCTTAAAGATGCCTTACATGAAGGATGGTAGGTGTACCCTATATAGTGCTGTACTAGTGTACATTTTGAAAATACGAGATGTTAGGTTTTTGTATGGAAAAAGTTTATATTCTAAGGTTTGTACACGGTATAAAAAAAGCCTCTTCTTGTGATACTGGTACTGCTGGTGGTATGTTGCTGCCACAGGGCAGTAATACGGGTGAACAAAAACTGTAGCTAAGAGCTATATTTGCCTAATATGAGTAAGTAGTAAACAGTAAAGTATTCGATCTCAAAAAATGTTTTCTGGTACTTAACATGGATTCTTACAGCAGCATGCATGTATATACACGGTATACTGGGCTTTTTGGTGCAGGGGAAAAAACCAACACAGGTCCTACAGTTCTTTTTCTAAACTGAATTAGCCTTTACAGACTTTCTAACCTAAATGTCTTTAGGCATGATTTCTTCCTCACTTTTAGAATATAGTTTCTTTCTTTTTTCCCCACTCTTCCTTTTCCACTGAACAAGCATAATTTATTTTAATTGGAAGTTTTAACCTCTAAAGAGCAGGCTTTTGGACATCCATGGGTCACTTCTAATAGTAGGAGATCTGTGGCAGGGGAACCAGTTTCACATGTGGAGTACACGCACAGTCCATGTGCATGGCATTTTGATGTGGGTTTGTGTCTGTCTTGGAGAAAAGGATTAAGGGGCAATAAATCAATAAAAGGTTAAAAGTGATCTTTTCTTCCTGCTGGTTCAAATCCTTTCTAGCAATGGAGATTCATGAAATGCACCAGTAATTGTTTCCTTTCCTAGAGAATTCATTAACTGAGGCATTAGCCTTTTTATTGTCATGAGTGATGACTAATTTTTTGCATCCTGTTATGCTTTCTCAGGTGCATTAAAATATTAAATGTGTATTATATAATTTTGAGTTTCTGATTCACATAATGAAAACTTGTGTTTTGAATTACTTTCTGTAGAGGCAGTTCAGTTTCACTGCTGTTGTCTTTCAGAATCTCTAAGATTTTATTTTGTTCATTTACACAGTTACTGTCTGTCTCTTGCATCCAGCTCTCCAAAAAGGTGGGAGACTTTCGGTCCTTCAGCCAGTTCAGAAAAAAAGATTGAGTGGAGATTGATCTTCTGTCAATGTAATTTTCTTTCATTTCAAACTTCAAAAAATACAGAAGTAATTACTTTAATACTGATCTAACAATGCACTTACTTGACATTTTTTTAAATGTTTTTCATTTGGGAGTTTTGAAGCATGTTGTAAACCCGCAGGTACCGCAATGTCTCTGTGCACTGGGTACGTCTGTGTGGTGCTTCACAAGCCAAACCACGGAGGATGAAATGAAGAATGCACCCACCAGGTTGTATGTCTCAGGTCTGAGGGTAAGAGGCAAAGCCAAGAACTCAACATACCAGTGAATCGGATTCCTAATCTTAGAGAGACCACACCAGTCTCTTAATTTTCTTTTCCTTTAAATCTATTTGTGAGTAAGACTGAGGCTTGCCGCAGCACCAGTCTTTCTAAGAAGCCTGTGCTGAATACCTGAAATGAAGTTTTTAGAAATACTGTTTGATGAGAAGCATAGCTGTAGCGTTGCTCAATGAGTGAGTGTTTTCTGACACTAAGGATATCTTTTCAATTTTACTTAATGTGTAGGTGTCTTGGGTAGGTAGCCTTTAATAATTTTCTAATCATCGTTTGAGCTTCTGAATGAAGTTTTATTCATGACCTAGAAATCCGAGTTAGCGAAGATGCTTCCCATCTGTCTCTACTTATACACATCTGCAGTAATACATTTTCAGTAGTAATTTTTGGCTTGTGAACAGATCCATAATTGAGAGAGAATGCTGCTAAGGGAAAAAAAAGCTTTGGAAAAAAAACTTATGGTGAAGACAAATATCTCATAAAAAGCTTATAATGACAGAATTACTATCACAACCTCTTCTACTGTTTTCACCATATTCCCTGACAAAAAGGCCATTTTGTAATCTTGTGCCATAAAAATAAAGGCTTATGATTATCAAAATATTACAGCATGTTTTGGAAGATGTTTTAATTGGTACTAAAGTAGTTTGACTAAAAACATAGAATAGTACAAAAAAGTTATTCACAGTATTAAGAAATAGTGGATAATAGGTCAAAACCCCATAAGCTTTGTTTTCAATGGTATGCTGACAAGGGGCATTCTTGGCCTTATTTTGAACATTTTTATCAACAGGAAAAAAAACCTTCACTGATAAATATAGTAAAAACTGCTGATGCGATAAAAAAAAAAGATGGAAGTGCTGCAGAGCAATCAAGTTTGCTTTGATAAGCTGTACTCTGTCAAATTGTTTTCAAATTTTAGGTCATAAATACAGAATGAGAGTGTTGGCTGTACACACATCCTAAAAAGAAGTAGATTTGACTGCATTGGTGATGAATAAACTGCTATAACTCTTTTCTTCTTAGGTGTGATCCCAGAACGCATCCAAGGGCTGTGAAGGAGAGCGATTAAGGTGGTTCTGCATTGAACATTGGTGTAACTGCTCCTGCAAGGCTTTATCTTGTTCTAGCACCTGCAGTCCAGTACTTCAGCAGCTTGCTCTTGAATTTAAGGATGCAAAGGTTTGGCAGAATTTAGGATCAGAAACATGACTTTCTAGGAGAGTATCAAGGACCTTGGTCTCTTCTGCAAGTAGATCAAGGGATGGCTTGGTGATACCGAAGAGGTACCTATGCAAAGAACACCAGGGAGTTCTCTCTGCCTGGCAAAGCTGTAAGAATCTGATGACTGGAAGTTTAAGCTAAACTGGAAATTAAGCAAAACCAGACAGTAATAAAGGACACTTGTTGCTCAAAGAGCTTACCATGTACTATGGTGGAATCTATGGCACTGGCAGTTTTATAATTATGATAATTTTTTAGGTATCTCTTTCAATCTCTATTGGAGAGACTGTCAGTTTGAATCCAGCAGTATCTACTGCTGTGCCTACTATTAGGCATAATAGTACTAACTTGTTTCAGCTTTATTGTATCAGGATGTTTTTGTGCGTCCCTGTGAGTTGTGTACCTCACTTTCTGCGTGGCTGGATCTGTCCATTTTGTGTTATATCTTTGCATTTCCTAAGAATGTAAGGTGTGCCCATGTGTCAGAGGGACCGCGGGTCCATCTGTCCCTTGTCCTGTCTCCAAGGGTGGCCACTAGTGGATGCTTAAGGAAAGTATCTGGTTTGTTTTGCTCTTCCTCTTCATGAAGCATCTCATTTCATGGCAACTGTTGGATGCTGAGCTAAATGGACATTTGGTCAGCGTAATGTAGTGCAGCGGTTGCTACATATGAGAACAAAGCATGCACTGATATTTTTCTTGCCTTTCGTATTTACCAGCTTATAGATTTCTGACCTGGGTTTCCACTATGGCCATTATTATCAGTGACCACTGATGGGTTTTCCTTAAACTTGTCTGATTCCTTTTAACCACTACTTAAAGTTTTGGCATCCACAATACCTGTGACACCGGGCTTACAATTTAATTACATACTCCATGACAAAAGCTTTTTCTTGTTTTTAATATGCCGGCATACTATTTCACTGTGTGCTCCCTAGGCATTGAATTGAGACATGGTGCATATTTTATATGCATTTGTTGTATTCCCCACAGTCGTGCCTTCTTCAGGCTGGGGAGTACCAGTGCATTTATTTTTCTCCTTGTTCAGGAAGCTAGTCCATGCCTTGAGCCATACTTACTGCCTGTCCTGGCACATTTTCTAGTTCTTCATCTTTTCTGAGATAGATGCATCTTAGATTTAGGTAATGCTGTTATAATTTTGGGGGGTTTAGTCCTTTTCTGAGTACTATCTAACATTCTTTTTGGCATCTAATTCAGTAATTGCTTCACTTTTGTGATTAATTTATTGATCTTGAAGCTCTCCCTGTTCAGTTTCTCTTGGACTGTACTGACATCTAATGGTAAGGCAAAGTGGCTTAACCACACTTAATGGCAAGATAAATCGTCTGAAAGGCAAATATAGTTATATATTTTCTTCTTAATTCATTATTAATTTTTGTTAGACAAGATGGAATAACTTCAATTTTTGTACAGAAAGTCTGACTGAATACTTTTTCTTTTGGCAATTAATCTCTTTTTGTTCTGCTCTTTGGGCCACACTTAATTTTAAATGCAGTGTAAATCTTTGCAAGAGTAGTTTTGAGTACAGTGAAAGTGATGTGATGATTTTATACTGCAAAAGTTTTTAGTATAAGCCACAGTACCTCCAGAAAAGAATAGCAGCATGAAATAAAATATAAGAACAAATGCTGTCCTGCAGAACTTCAGAACAGGATGTTCCAGTGTTGTAGCAATCTTATTGTTTCTGCATTTTGAAGAAACATCCAAAGAAAAGTCTTTTTCTCACAGTCCTATTTTATGTTCCTCTATATTTTTAATTGGGCATTTTTTTTCAACTCCTAGTAATAAGTGCTGTTGAATAATCACAGCATAATACTTTTGAACTTCAGAAAGAAAAAAATGAGTTCAGATATTAAAGTTATATTCTATATTTAGGTGTAGTACACTGTGTAAGTTCAGTGAGATGTAAGTTTCCTAAGATATATCACCTAACTTCTATGATGAGCCATCTTTCCTCTGATCCAAAATGTTTGTTTTACACAGAACCAGTACTGCTGCTACTGACACTAGAAATGTTCAACTACAAACTATAGAACTTTTTCAAGTAGTGTTTCTCTTGTACGTCATCAGTGTGGATGAGTCTCTGAGTCAGAGTCCATCTCTTGCCATAGCCTCAGAAAGTTGACGACTTTACTATGTAAATTCATCTTTGCTTTTATTTGAACTTTAAGCTATTTTCTCTGACTTAGCATTTTTACATGTCATTTTACTTTCTGCTGTTCATTAACTTGATACTATCCTCTCTTTTGCCAAACACAAGATACGTAGTTTTGTACTAGAGAAATAGAGAAGTAGATGAATTTCTGTTTCTCAGTAATAGCTTTCTCACAGTTTTTGTCATCAGAATATGTTGTAGGCTGTCTCTTTCCCCCAAAAAGGGGGAAAATCTGAAACTTAGAACTTAATTTCCGAGGAACATTAGTCATTGTTGTGGAGTGAGTAATTCTTATTTGTGGGTTGTACATTGAGTTAGGGTTGCAGCAAAGCTTAGTAATTCATGCTTTGGGAAGAGTGAAGTCCATAAAATGGATTTTAGAATTCCAGAGCATATAGTTTAAATTTGTACTTTGGTGCTCTACTTTTAGCTGTATGAGCTGGGGAACCAGTTGTGGCACAGAATATCTCAGATGCTAGGAATATCTGACATCCAGCCATGAAGCTGATGTGCATCCTGTGAGTCCTTCTGGTCATTTCACTGAAGAGATATGAAAACATCAATAGGCAAGGGAAAGAAAAACAACAAAAAAAAAACCAAACTGTTTTGTTTCTCACCTGTTTGGGTGAACAGATGTGAGGTAAGGCTTTTGCGTTGGTGGTCATACAGTTACAATGATGGTCACTGCAGAAGGCGTTCTGCTTGGTGAGCAGCCCCAGGTGCCCTGGGCACACCATTCCGCTCACTGACTGTGGCTGTGTTGCCATGAAATCTTAGGTATGATTGACTTGGATATAAGGAAGAAATTTCTTATGATGGGGATGGTGAGACACTGGAACGGTTGCCTAGAGAAATTGTGAATTACCCCATCATTGGAAGGGTTCAAGGTTAGGTTGGATGGGGCTTTGAGCAACCTGATCTAGTGAAAGATGTGGCAGGGGCATTGGGTTAGATGATCTGTTTACTGTCTGAAACAAACCTGTTTGCTATCTGAAATGAACAGTTACTTCAAAATGTATATTTAGGATAATTAAAATATTTATAAGAAGAGGAATAACATTTTCATTATCTTATTGCTTCATGGGCTCTGCAGAATGGGCATTTTGAGGTGTCATGGAAAATAGAGATCTTGCCAATTTGGATGAGAAGAAATGAAATGTATATAATAAAAAACTGATGACAATGAAACATGGAATATAAACTTAATTACATTTTTTTCTTATGGTAGCCTTATTTTATATCTTTTGAAAATTGGTAGAGGAAAGAAAATATATTTCAACAACTCAATATAGTTTCAGACCAAAGAGCATATATTAGGAGGGTTAAATTAAATGAAGATTGAGATTCCTAAGGGTAACATGAAACTTCATGACCTTATTGTCAATGCATTAATGATCTGTATGTCTGTACTGTGAATTTCATTTCTGGTTTAAATTTCTTATGTTTTATCATCTGATTTGGGACAGCCCACAAATCCTTTCATGCTATAGAAGCTGACAGTGAGGCAAAGGCCGAAATCAGCTTTTTGCCGTTCCTAGTGGTCTAGGTAAAAGTCTGTGCTCAGAAGAGTTTATGTTCTGAATCTTTTTGTGACGGGGCTAACTAATCAGAGGTTATGCATGATACACTTCACAATTTTTCTGGTAGGCTTTCCACCCTGTTTCAATGTAGTAGAAACATGATCTGGTCCGCACAAAATTCTCCTGTTAGACTGATGCAAAGGAAATGGTCCTGCATGGCACGCTGCAACCTTTCAGGTTTGGGTGTTCTTCCCTAGTAACTTGGAGTTTGTCTCAGCTTACAAGGCTGTGTATAATTAGCCCACCGGTTTGCCTGTTAAAGAATTTTGATTTCTTAGTTTGCTTCCTTTTCATCCTCTTTTTCTTGAGAGAGGATGGTGGGTTTTGAATGTGTCTTCTTTCAAATCTTTTCACTTGCAGATTGTGTTTATCCTTTACTCCATTACCAGTGTTATCTGTTTTGAATACTGAAATCAAAGTTGACTTATTTACTTAGCATTCCTCTTTTAGCCTGTAGGATTTGCTCACTCTCCTATAAAAATGTTGAAGATACCCTTTTCCTTTTATCTTGAAGTCTCAGAAAGAGTAAAGCTTTTCCTTTCTCAAGAATGAGCTAAATGATCGAGGTTGCAATACCCAGAGGTGTATTCTCTTTAAAAGACACTGGAATCATCTGCTTAACTGAAAGAAAAAAAAAAATCTTAATATTCTTTTCAACAGTGTATATTTTAATCTAAAATTTGTACCACTTAAAAGAGTTCTGGTGCTATCTCAGATGGCTCTGTAGCTAATACTTGACCTATGATAAGCAGTATTTATTCTTAAATCACTCAGATTTTTACTTTATCTTAAAATATTGAAATACAGAAGTCTGCTCTTTGGTATTTTGTGTTCTGATTTTTAATTCATTAGGCAGTGTGCTTGTATTTTTAGTGAATTTCTCAAATACAATTATTCATGTTGTGGTTTAGTAATTGCAGTAACTAATGCTCCCGTAATTATACGGCTTTTGTTTTGCTGGGAAATGCTTCCCATATCATCATCATCTCTTTGTGTTAGAACATGAAGTGTAATAAAACTCTGAGGGTTAAATTTAGAACTGTGTTGAGCAAAAAATTAAATTAACATGTTCCTTTTTTTTTAATTTATGACAACTTGCTATGAATAAAAATAATTTTAGAACAATGTTTAAAAGAAAGAATTACTGGATTTATATAGTGTGATTTGAAGCTACTGTAGACAGATAGAAAACATCTGGTGACACTTTCAGTGGTAGGTCAGTAGTTACAGATGGTCTGTTTTTTACAGCTGTCATCCAGCTTTGTATGTGGAATGACTGCAGTGGAAAAATCTTTTGCTGAATGAATAAACAAAACAGCACAAGGAGGCCAGCAGGCATATATGTTTCTACAAGATGGGAAATTAAATAAGCTATAGAAATTTAAACCAAGACTAGCATTTAAAATGTTCATTATGTTCTGGTTTCTGTTTGTTATCCTCTGGATTTTTGCATGTGACTATTGAATGAAGGAGATTATAAAACAGAAGGGATAAGCAAATAAATTAAACACCAGTTTAGAATTGATCCTCTACATAAGTTTGGGGTGTTGGCTTAAGGAAAGGCAGATGGCTATATAAATAGCTTTTAAGGTTTTAAAATGCATGTTAGATTTGATGTAATCCAGATTCAATATTGAAGAATGTTGTATTTTGTAATAATAATCAATGTTGAGAAATTTAACAGAAAATTTCTAAAATGGCAACTTTTTTTTTAAGAGAAAAAACTGGGCTTCTGCAGTCTTCAATTTTTCTTCTGTTGTTTGTGATGGGATGTAATATTCAGCTGGAATCAGAGATTATCTTGAATTTGAGGATAAAGAAAAATAGCTGGAGGGAAAGTGAAGAGGAGGATGAGCTTGAATAAAGTGTTAAAAGCATGATGAATATTGCACATTGCTTTCATTATTCAATGAAAATAAACACAGAAAAAGGAGCTTTGTTAAAAGTCCAAATGCACCAAGCAGGCTTGTGCTGGTAAAGATACCTTTTTTAATGCCAATATGTAGTTCTTGATGCTAAAAGTATTTTTCTTTATCATTTCACTTGGAGTGTGTGAATCTTCATAATATGTTCACGAAATGGGCCTGTTTGTTTTTAGAAAAGTTTAGCCTCTAGAAAGAAACAGGCAGATTTCTAGGTTCAGTCACTTGTAAGGCCATTTAATGCTATCCACTGATGTTGAAAGCTGTTGGGCAGGAATGAAAAGGAACAGGGAAGTGGATTATTTGGCTCATTTTAATGTGCACCGTGCTTGTAATACAGCATTCGCTGAGTTTGCTTCTGAAAGTCTGTTGAGGTATTTAAAGGGGGATAAAAGTGGTGCTCTGATCATGCTTTTTAGAGGATCTGTATACTTAGTTTTACCCCGTCTGCTTGCCCGTGCATTTTATCATCTACTGCTTTGATTAGATTCTTGTTGAGGGATTTTTCTTCTCTCGCTCCCCATCCCCCCTTCCTGCTTCTCAGTGGTTTGGCTTAAAATGCAGATTGCTTGTTGCAATACCCTTATGCTGTCTTGCCCAGCTACACAGTATCTGAGAAGTGCTTAGTTGTATTTGCTGCCAAAGAGCTTGCCTAGTCATGCATAAACCTGCTTTAAATGCTGTTTGGTTGATATAGATGTTGGCATTCTGCGTTGACACCGTGATGCGTTTCCTCGGTTCCATGGCCCTTGAATTGTTTCCTTCAGCTTCCAAGTATCAAACTCTGGTTTACCTTATCATTAAAAGTTTAAAAGTTAAGAATGAAAAGAATGTTTTATTGATGGCTTCAAGCGTTACAATGAAGAACTGTGGCTTTCCAGTTTCATTCCAGGTGGACACGTTTCTGTCATTTTGAGGGAATCATGTGCCTCTGCCTGCCCGAGATATCTTCTGTGGCTGGCTGTGTGTTCAGTGAGAGGGGGAAAAAGTATCTGAGACTCAAAAGGCAGAAAACAGCAGCTATCTTGGAGTATTTCATAGAGGGGCTTGTCAGAGCTGTGCTGTGCACTTGGCACCGATGTGTGTTTAGAAGACAGTTTGTTGTGAAATACCAAGTAACCTAATATAATTTAAGAACTTGATGTGGTTTTGTTAATTTTTTGAATTACATATAGGTCATCTTTCTGGAAAGAGGTGGAAAAAAAAATCTGTATTTTAAAGTTTAAAAAGTTTTATTTTTTTCTTCACAGGTGAAAATTGGTTTCTAAAAGACAGTAAGCATTTCTGACTTGTGGCTGGCTTGAGAAGACCATCACCAAGCTGTGTGGAGACGTTCTTTGATCTTCCACTCTTATGTCTGTAATGGACAAACACAAAGTGAAACGGCAACGTCTGGATCGCATATTTGAAGGTTAGACATTTCAGTTTCTGATGTTAACTGCGTCACTTAGTTTCATGGATTGCTGGTACTTCTGAAGACTAGGACTCTTCTCTTTTGGTCATTCAGTGTATTTTTAATTGAGCTGCAGTTCCTCTTGGGATTATATTAACTGTGCACAAATCCTGGGTTTGGGTGAAAACAGATTTAGACAAATAAAAGCAACCAGTGTGTGAACTCCTCGCTATTCTACAGTTAAGTTTGTTTTCAACTTAGTGTTTTATAATATTCTACCTACACCTTGCGCAAGATTGTGGTTTTATATAAAATAACATTTGCAAAAGGATCAGATCACCACACAATGCTCTCGAGGGTCTTTCTCTAGAGGCATGCTTCATATAGATTGATTTAACAGCCTGTATCTGATCTTAGGAAGGAAGTAGAAAATAAAATGAAAACAAAATTAAAATCCCCAAACTTTAATGAGTATTAATAAAAATACCCTGAATTCTAGTGAAAGGAGTGTAATCAGTTGGGTAAATCATTTTATCTTGAGTCACAGACGACTTGAGTTGTATATGCCTGGTATTCTTTATTGGTTTGCTTTTAGAGTTGGTGTGAAAACAGGTCGAGGGATAAGATGATTATTTTTAAGATGATACATGAATGATTTGGGCTAAATGAATTTTTATATTAAAATGTTAGCTTCTCCTTGAAAGGCAAGGGAATAGTTAATTTCTTTACTAACCATTTTGACATGACGGGAGAAAGGGTAAAGACTTCTGGGCTCATAGTCTCTGCATCATGTCTAATACCAGAGCAGTGAACTGCGGTTGAAACATTTGCTCTTTCACGCATTTGTCTTGAGACTTTTTTCTAGCAGCTGTGTTGGTGTAAGCAGTCCCTGGCAGCTGATTTCTATCCTTGTTTTTTCCCCTTTCTTTGTGCCAATATGAGTGTAACCACATAATGAGCTAGATTGAGAAGATGACTCATAATGGTTTTTTGTTGGTATATTTTCCATTTAGGTGAATTCCGCAGTCCAGGTCACTGTTCAGCTGACAAAGCAGTTGCGTTGAAGGGGGCAGTTGGAAAGGTTCAGTGAGGGGTGTGGGGACCATTTACCTTGATGTAGTAGAGAATATGAGGTGTTTCATCAAAGTAGCAAAAGCTGCAGTTCCACATTTGGTTGAGATGATTAATCTCCCTGTTAGTCTCTTCTAAAACTGGCTGAACCCACCCATGATTGCTGGGTCCAAAGAGTTCTCGTGTCCCACCTAGCTTGGCTGGCCAGGTGCTCCGTGGAATCGGCTCGCTGGAGAGTAATCCCTGCTCAGAGGAATGGGGAGCTGTTGGCTGAGGATGGGGAATTTGGGAAGGCCGCCTCCTTCCAGGCAGCTCTGCGGTCTGGTCTGCTGGAAATGACCTGAGGGTGTGCTGGTGCGGTGTGTGCTCCTCTTCTCTGTGCCCAGCTTCCCAGGGTTTTAGGACTCAGGTCCTCATCCTAGGGTCTCTGTGTCTGACCCCTCAATAAAAAATGCAGAATGTTAACTTGAAAGAGAGCTCAATTTTTATTCTCTTTTTTTTTTTTTTTTTTTTTTTTAAATTTAATTTTTTGGCCTGTGTTAATGAACTGAATTGGCAGACTGTGAGGAGGACAGGAACCTGTCCCTTTTGATGGCAGCTGCAGTTAGACCAGTTCAACCCAGTTTATGGAATTTCAGTCTCATTTTAGGCTTATCATATTGACCAGTGGGACAATTTAAGAGCAAAAATAGTGTCCGTGATGATGTGGGAAGGAATGTTACGGAGGACAGAGGTGACAGACCAGTAGCCGCTGTGACTGTTTAAAATACTGGCTCACCCCGGGCTGTGTGTTCACATCTAGTGACGCTGTTTAATCAGCTCCTTTTGTCTGACTTGTTTTTCCCAGCCCTGCACAATTCACTGTGTCCAACTGGTAAAGTCTGTGCGGCCATGCAGTGTAAAAAAGGTAGAAAAATAATGTATGAAAAAATACATTACAATACTCCTGCTTCCTAATCCCATTTACCATGGGATAGACCAGTAGTAGTAAGACCAGGCAGATGATGAAGAAGAGATGGGAGTTGAAAAAAGATGGATCTAGAAAAATGAAGCAAGATTTTAGTTATAGGAATCCAATTTGGCTCTTTGAAATGTTCCTGTTCAGGTTTAAAAGTTAAATATGCAAAGTTGTTGTCTGATCTGTACCTTCCAAAAAACAACCTAAATATTTTCTATTTTAGAAATATGCATAATGTCTTACAGAGCTCAGGAAATTTAATGAGCTGTATAGCTATTAAAGGTGGTTTATCTTCTCTGTCAGATTTTGTTCATCAGTTTGTGTATAGCATTCTTCTCTCAACCTTTTCCTTCAGAAGAGAATTATTTTTAAGACTCATTTTCTTTTTATTGCAAGTTCCACTTAAAACCTGGTTACAATGATTTACTGACTATTGCTAACTATATATTTTTTCATAAAATGTAACATAAAAACTTGTGATGTGCTGACATAACACATTATTATATCCATAATGAGATGCCAGTGTCATTCTGGTGGCAACATCCAGCATTTTATTACTGTTTGTATCCCTGTTTGAGGAGGGGATGACAATGAGTTGAAATTCAGTTTCTGAAAAATGAGTGGTGTGGGCCTGATTCTCAAAATGAAATGCTCACGTTAGGACTGCATGCACCGGGTTGCACACAGCTTTTTCTCTGGAGTTAAGGGATTGTCACAAATGCTCTTGTGAGTTAGATAACTGCGTGCAAAATGTTATTTGAGTTGAACGGCTTTCCCGGGGCTTTAGGTAGTTTGCACACTTGCTTATAGTAACTAATCATGCAAATTAAACAACAAATTGAACAGGCATCACTAGATTTACTATTACCTTGTGAGTTAATGATAGTATGGTAGTAGTACTACTAAATTTCAGTTGATACTCAGTGCAGAAAAAACCCCCAACAGATTCTGTTACTTTGGGAGCAATTAGTTATTTCTTAATATGACTAAGTAAGTTTGTCTGAGGTACCTGTGATTCCCTTCAGTGACTCCTTAAACATGAAACTGAATATTTGCTTTTAGTCCTGAAGCTGTTTGTAATTACGTTTTCTTGCACATTTCGGTGGTCTGCCATGTTCTTATGTGTATCATCTTAAAAGGGTGGTATAAAATGTACTTTGTCATCCGGTTTATATAGCTCTATAAATTAGAGTTTACTTCGATGATGGAAATTGAAAATTGTCCCTTGAAAAAGCCAGATATTCTGGTTTCTACCTTCCATCAGTAGCTGTGAATTGTACTTGGGCGTAAAGACATGATTCTAGGCATTCTGAGATGCTAATATTAAACTCTCTTCACAATTTATAAAATAACATTTCGGATTCTTTCCTTGCAGATAAATAGTATCAAGGCATGTGGAAGCTAAATTAGTTACTGATTATATTGTTCTTTGTCCCCCTCTCCGGTGATGCTGGTGATTGCAAAGCATAATTATAGGAGTATACATTTGGTAGAACAGTTGGAAGTGTCACAGTGCAGAAATAAAATGTGTTCATTTTGTGGATAATTTGAAAAATTCTAAATGTTTTTGGCATTTTGAAAAGTTGTTATCTCTAATTAAGGTATTATTGTGCTTTACATTGTAACAAAACTGTAAACAATGCTGTGTATTTACTTATATTCTAGAAATCTTTAATTAAATGTGTGTGTGTGTTTTACTGACTGTGGCTTGGATGTTACCTTGGGGGGTGTCTGACCTCTGTTCAATTTGCTGGGAGCTAATGGATGAAGTAGGAAGGCAACAGAAGGTTGTGGCAGCGTGAAGAAATGTTTACTTTGTTTGAATCGTCTGTGAACAGTCTTGATGAACACAGTGAATTTTCTCTAATAATACAATACATTGTATAGCATATAGTGCTCAGTCAGCTGCTGCTTTTAGTAGGTTTCCAAGATTTAGGAAGCTCTTTAAATGGGGTAGTTTCGGGACGAGACCTTCCGGATGGGAGTGGGACAAGGAGGAGGAGACAGGTGTCTCCTCTTACATTTCTTCTTGCTTGTTTACACAGGTATTAGGGATTAAACAACCATAGCACAATACTGGAAATGTAACTGCGAAATTGTGAGAATGAGTTTTCCAGTTTGACTGCTTGAAACCAGAAATTTTTTTTCAGAGCACCTCATATGTGGTATTTATAGCAAAGCCCCCAGACAGATGCTATATGTTTTTCTAGTTCTGTTTTTAAGAAAAAAATACGTATCTCTGCACACCTTAGAGCTTCTCAACAATCATTACAGGCCTTTTTCCTTTTTATGCAGCACTGGTGTATGTCTTAAGGTTGTTCTTTATACATAGGCTGCCTCTTCCTTTTGAAAAATGCCCAGAAGAAAACTTGAAATGCATTTTAGCTATTTTAACAGTGCTGCTCTAATACCTAAGAAGAGTTGGTCAGGATCATGAATTGGAAAAGAAAGTGCATATTACTGGGATTAATTTCTGAGATTTCAGGTAAAATCTCTCATCTTCTGCTTCTATCAAGGGCAGCCTTTCTTTGGGAATGTCTGCTTACTGGCAAATAACCAAGTGTTACGCTCTTTGAAGGACAGTAAAAGTGCATGATAAAGGAATAGTTTCTTTTTAAGGGTGTGATCTAGGCTTTCTTTGTTTTTTCTGCTCATGGTGCTATATAGCATGAGATTTAATAAGATGAATCTTCAATTCATAATTGATGTAGTATATTGATAGTTCTGGGAGGAATGCAGAGAAAAAAGCAGGTATGAATTGAATTTTATTTTCTTCTTTCCAAATTTATAAAGAAATCTTGAAATGCAGAGTGATTTAGTTTAAAAAGCACATTCTCTTTCCTGATAATTTTTTTTTTGTGCGTGTATACATGTAATAGAGCTTGGATTCTTAACAAGTGGAAGGTACCAGATTGACAAATACCAAGTGTTATTTCATGACCAGTGATGGAGCCTATCTGGCTTGCATAAACTGTGATTTGACCCATTGCAGTTGTGAAATGAGGCAGTTAAGACAAGTTTTCTGCATATTAATGAGGGAGATGGCCTACTTTGGCAATGCTTGGGTTTTCCCTGAATTTAAAAAAGGATTTTTACTTAAGTGTTACTGTGGAAGTTGGTCTGTAAATAAAAGGAAGGAGGAATAAATGTTTCCAGGCAGGGAGTATGCTTAACTTTTTCTTATGTAAGTAGGAACTGCAGAAGTCAAATTCTTTGGAAAACAAGCTCTGTTTTCTTAACTGACATCCAGATTTGTAGTTGTCTCGCTGCAGATATCAGAGAAAGGTAGGGAGTAATAAAATGTGCAGACAACTGAAAATCACATGCTACTTCGTAGAGTTTTCTTTATGCATACTGATCTTAATACCAGGCTTACTAAATAAGCCAAGTGTTTCTTAAAAAGAGATTAATGAGCTGCCTAGTTGCTTGGTGTCTTTTTGACAGACTTCAGAAGAAAGCTTATTGAAGGATTAGGGCAGCAGAGGGAGCTAAAAGATTCCTAATATTTTATCATTTGTTGTTTCCTTAGTGAAAGTTACTTCATAAAGTACCAATTAACCTTCACAAAAAATTGATGTTCTAACCTTAAGTGCCTTCAGCAAATAAATAATGATTTTGAACTGCAGAAAATTCCTTTTCTCCCTAGCAATCCAATGCAAATTAAATTAGGAATCAGGTAGTAAAAGCTACCAAAATCTTTCTGCAGGAATAACCATCAAATCTTTCAACTGTAACAAGTGAAAGTGTTTAAGCAAGCAGAGTTTTCTATGAATAAGCCAGACAGAATATTCTGTGAGTAATCCAGGTTACTTTGATTTGACAAGTATCTTAAAATAAAAATGCATACGTTCTTGTGTTGCATACAAGGGTGTGTTAACACTGTTTTTCTGTGTTTTGCCTGTAAGAAATTTGAAAATGTTTTCATAAGCTTGAAATATAGAGAATTAGGTAAAATATTTCATCTGTTTTATGTAAGAGTTGTCTTCAAAGAACAGGGAGGCTATTCTAAGGGCTAAGATAAATTGACCTCGAAATAATAAAACAAAAATGATGCTGTGAATTGTCACTTAATAAGATCATTTGCCACTTAGCCCACGTTAAGGAAAGTTCTCTGTATATTTGAGACATGTTTACCCCAATGCAAAAACATCCTTTATCTCATTACAATTATAGTTGAAATGCTTATGCACAGGCTTACCGTTCTTATCCTTGATATTCAGTGTTTATGGTGCAAGGTGTTTTTGGCTTCCTTCTGGATTGCTGCAGTAACCTGCTTTTGTAATTTGAATCTTCATTATGTGCTACCTAAACAGCTTTTGAATTTGCATGCATTTAAGCTACTACAATGTTACAGAGGTATCACTAGTAACAATGCAAGCTGTATGGAAAGAAAATTAGCTTAAAAGCTCATTTTGCCCTAAATGACACTGAACGGTAGCTGCTAATGAAAAGCATTATTTTAACAAGGAATCTGTGTGTGGGGGGGAAATGGGTATGGAGAAAAGAATCTCAGTGAAGTTTTAAAATTTTGCCAAAATGTTCAGGTCACTGATTTAAGTTATAAAATTTTTAAAGAAAAGATGTGGTTTTTTTGGTGTCCAGCATTACATATTTTTCTTTAGTATATTGAAGTAAAACATGCTTCTGGCTTGTGCAGATGGCAGGTACATTCAGCTATATATCCAGAGCACCACTTCTTACTGCTATAGTAAAGTCAAAATAGTTTTATTTAATGTTAAAGTCAGTGTTAATTACAGTAAACAGTAAATTAGCTTCAAACTAGGGTTACAGGGTTGTAATAATTGTATCTTTGATATCATATATTTGAATCAGAATCCAGTGCTTAAACCACGCTTAGTCATCTAATTCCTGAGTAATCTTCAGAGAATTTCAAGAACTTTTTTGATGAGATGTTTAGCTTTTCTGCAGCGCAGATGAGTGCTGGGTAAAACTTTCAAAAGCTTTAGAAGGCTAAGTACTTGGTGGTAATTTATGCTTATTTCTGCTTGCGGCCAGGGAATATGCTCTGGAAACCCTACATTTATACATTGCTTTACACTCTGCTCTGGAAAACTGAACAGTACAAAGATTAAGTGTCTAGGTAAACATGCTGAAAATTTAAATAGTCATCTAATTAAAGCAGGCATGTTCAGCTTTCATAGAGGCAGTTCCCATCCTTAGGGAAGTGCAGTCTGAGATGCAAAAAAGGATTTTATTTTGTTTCCTCCCTTAGTGCAGTCAGGATGGGAGTGTGATTATGCAAGTGGAAACAAGAAAATAAAAGTGGAGACAGTCTTCTAGCGCTGAAGGCATCTGCTGCTCCGTCCTTGTTCCAGGAGGTCAGTACTAAACTTGAAAGGTGCCTCTCCTTAAACAGGAGGAATTGCATGGAGGCTTTGGTGGGAGAAGAGTATCTTGCAGAGATCTTTCTCCTCCTCCGAAGAGTCATTGTGATCTGGTGGAGAGGTCATCGGAGTTAAGAAACCTGTGGTTTATCTTTTAGCTCTTCTGAAGTCAGGTAGCAGGTTAGGAAACAAAAGTCGCCTCTCTGCCTCTGTGCCTTTTCTTTTTGTTTGACAGAAAACAGTCAGTGGAGACTTTCAGAGTTACTGTGACATAAATAACAGCAGACTGTTGTAATGCTCTTGGAATCCCTTTAAAAAAGTTGGGCTTTGCTAACTGGGAGTACCTGGCACTGGCAACAGGTAGAAGCACGCCCATTGGTGCCACCGTAGATCCAGAACTGTGCGGTGGTTTGTGACTGTGCTCAGATACTTACATAAGAAGGTTCCTTCTTCCTTCCTTTCCTGTGAGAACTAAATTTAAATTGCTTGTGCCTTTGAGTAGATGCATTTTTGTTTTTCTTTAAGCCAGAAATTAGCTGTTCAAAATTACTCATGTTTCCCTTTTTCTGATGCTTATTTTTCAAAGTAGCATCCTATGCACTGAATTTTCAAACCTCTCTGTCAATTAAATGGAGACGCACCAAAAAACCCAATAAAAATTACAGGCAGTGGCAGTAGGACAGCAAAAGATGAAGAGGAAAGATACTTTATTCTTTTGATCCTACCTGTATTTTTCAGAAAGTTTCCTCATGCGCTAGATGATGACACTCAAATACAAAGAGACTATGACTCCTGTTAATAGGTAATTAAGAATAATTATAAGTATTAATTAAACACATGATAAATGTCTCTTTTTGTAAAGGAGTGTACATTTGGAGAAATAGTTTTATTAAAGGCTAATAAAATTTTTTCCCAGGCAATTTTATCACTAATGCTTGTTCCCTGCTGTTCCTTTCTGTCTTGAAGATTGCATCAGTCATACCCATGTGTTTTTTTTTTTCTGGGTATCAGATACCACTTATGCAGGTGTTACTTAGTTTCCACAACATCTGCCAGTCATTTTTTTGTTGTTGTTTGTAGTTTATCTAACCTGCAGATGGTCATGTTTGCTTGTTTGTGTAGTGCTCCACAAACTCCCCGTGTTTGTTCCCTAAGTGCTGCTCTGCGCTTGCGTGCAGGCACCATCAATTTATCAAACTCAAATAATTTAGTAACAGTTACTTCATGCAATAAACAAAAGCAGCTGCACTCTAGCTATCCTTATCTGCATGAATGCATAGATTGTAAAGGGCTTTTCTGACAAACAAGACAAAAGTTTAGAATTTCAAACTGGAATTTAGGGCATGTAAGTCAAAATGACTAGATGCTGATGTTTAGAAACAATATAATAATGAAGAGAATGAATTAGTTACCATAGTAACTGCTTTGTTTTAATAATTTGGTGGGGCAATGAATAGAAGAGCTCAGAAAGAAGTAGTAGGAATCTTAATTACATGTTGTGCAATGTGAGTGGCTTTGTTCATTAATATCAAAATTGATTTTATACATTCATTCTTTGATCTGTTATAAGTTTTACTTTGAAAAGGCAATAAGAATGATTTACAGGGATTTTTATTCTTATTTTTTCCCCCTGGGAAAAATATGATCACATTTTACATTTGATTATGGCAATGTAGATTATCGATTTCTTAACAATAAAAAATGCTCAATATGTTGCATTGTAAGTGTGACTTCAGTCTACGTGCAGTGATTTGTTGCCTGGCAGTTGTTGGCAGCCTAGCAACATGCTTCAGTCCAGATCTGCAAAAAGATAGACACCCAAAGTTAGGAGTTAGATGGAAGGTAGGTGTCTCGCCCATCTAAAATCATCAGCACCCTGAAATCACTTTGTGCTTCATGGATGAAATTTAAATTTCCTCCCCACTTCAAGATCACCTTTATTTTCTCTCCTCGTGCGGGTTTGAGCTGTTTAGCATGCCTTTTGTGCTTGAGACAAGGTAGGATCCTCAAAGAGAATTAGCTCTTTTGGAGAGATGCACATCAAGCAGGCCTGTGATCACATACGGCAGGCATCAGCTGGACCCGGCTTTGCAGACAGATAGCAGGGGACAATGGTGCTTTGTTATGGACTTCATGTGCAGGGCCTCCTGTCCCAGCACCTCTTGTCAGGCAACAGTTGGCTGGGTCTGAGATGCCTGTGTGCTGGAGCGTTGGTACACGTCCGGGGACAGGCTGGTGTCATGGAAGGGATTACTGCTGGTGTCCTCCCACAGCCTTTCACAACGCGGGGCCTCTAATTTGAGTCTGTCTTCTCATCTGGATGCTTTTTTTCTCCTTAATGAAACCTGCAGGGACTTAATTCTCCTTGAGACTACTGGCAGCTTTTGGTTGGAACTGGCTAGTGTGTTAAGGATTTAATTGAGGAGGGCCTAGCAGGTAGATGGACAGAGACAATTGCGTAAGCCTTGTTTCATTTGAAAATCTAAAAGGTGCTCAGATATTAAATACAGAAACAAGAAGTGCCACCTGGTCATTCCTTGACCAAGAAAGCACCTTCCATCACTGACTTAAATTATGTTCCCTTCCTAGACCAGGGAGACGTAAAGTTGTTTCTGTGAAGTGGCAGTGCATTTAACTGGCTCCTCAGTAGGTAAGAGTGCCTGCCTGGGAATGGGGAAACTTTGGGTTCTAGATAATCTTCAGTCCAAAGATGATTAGTTTTCCTGAAGTTCGTTACACTTTGTGTAGTTATGCTGCTATCTGTGTTCCAGGTAATGCAAGATTGATTCATTGTGCCAGAAAGAAAAGGGAAAATGGAGCTCAGTAATGAGTGCTTTAACTCAGGAAGGGAAATTCAAGCTTATCTTCCTTGTTTGTATTACTTCTGTGTATATCATTTTGTGGATGGAGACTTAAAACTGTGGACTGTTTCTTTTCTCCAAGGTGAGAACCCCATCACTGGCCCATTCTTGTCACTGCCTCCTCCCTAGTCTCATAAGACGCTTGCCCCAATAAAGTATTTCTAAAACCGGCATATCACACCTCCAGACCCACATTTTCTTCATTCTTCCCTTATCTCTTAGCTGTATCTTAATAAAATTGAATCGCGATGCTTTTGAAATAGACACTAGCTTGGCTTGAACTTTTCTTGGGTCCTAATCCTTCACTGGAATTCTGAAATGCTTGTTAATATAATCTTAAAGTTTACAAAATCCTTTCCTGTTTAATTTTCAAGTGTCAGTCTGTGAAACTTCCCCAAATGTCAGAAGATTAAATGAGTTTTGCTCCTTGTCCAACATGTTGATGCATGAAAGTAAAAGGGAGTTAATTCCAGAGCTGAAAACATCCAATGAAGAATTTTTGAGTCAGTTGCTTCCTTTTATCTGTGTTAACCATAAATCTGTGGTTATTTTATAGGTTCCTCGTGATTACAGTAATCAACAAATGCATGGTTGTATTCTGCAGTAGTTGATGAAAGAAACTTTAGGGCGACTCCTTAAAGGCCTTGGTATACCAAGGTAATAGCACTAGTGCATCTGGTGATAGAGAAAAAGAAGAGTGTGGTGTTGCAGTCAAATGTGGTCTTAGATGCCTTTTTTTCTGCAATTTGGAGTCTCCTCCTTGTTTTTCTGGTTCTCTTTTCTAAGGAGGAAATAAAATAATTTTTATTTCATTCTTGTTTTCTAATGTTTCTTAAATTATTCTTTGTGATGTATTCATTTTGTTTGGTGATATGCAAGTGGATTTCCACTGGAAATCAATTAGCATTAAATGTTACTGTTTTTAATTAATATTCAACTTGATTTCATTTGCTCTGATTTCTTTTTTTGCATTAGTCCTTTATGAATGAAAGCACCTGCATGTATGTTCCTAAAAGCATAGTTTTCCACAGAGTTGAAAAATATTTAAATGCTTACTGAATGGTGAATTAGAGTCCTTTTAGATGAAGATGACTTGAAGCTTTTTGCAGACAGTGTTACTGAGATGATTTAGCTGGGAAAAGGTTTAGTAGCATTCTGAAACAACACTCTCTACTGACATTGGCTTATTGTCTTCCAAAGCCACCAAGTCTAGAGACTTGTATGTCAAATATGGTAGGTCATTCCATCTCCCATTCTGTCTGTGCATGATTAACTGGAGGAAGTCCAGGCTACAGGCATTTATTTCAGTCTCCACTTCTGAGTGCCGCCTGGAGAGCACTCCTGCCCCTAAGTCGTGGGTTCCTCTTTTACAAAAGAAATACCAATGGGTTTCCCCAGCAGCTGCACCAGTTGTGCTGTCGGATACAAGCTTTGGTCTTCCCAAGTCATGAAGTGCTCCAGGAGCGTGATTGGCTTGTACCTCCTTGACAGGATGTAACCATCTAATTGGAAAACATATTTGCTAAACAAAGATTGTTGGATGGTTCCAGGTGAAAGCTTTATACCGTATGCCATTGTATATTGTATTTGGCCTATTGTACGGCAGAGCTCTCTTAAGTGTTTTACAGGCAAGCTTTTATCCATTTGTGGTGATAAAATTTGACAGAAGATTTTCAAGTAGGAAGATGGAGTTCAAAGGAAAAAGTATTTTCTTTAGCCTCATTCTATACAAGTTACTTATGAATGCTTGATTTAACAGGAAAAGTTTGTATTAATAATTGTGATAACTGAGCCCAGTTAGCACAGACAAGAGAACACTATTATATTTCAGAGTACTTATTAAAAATAACTTCATATTTTCTTCAAAACTCCTTTAAAGTATAAGTCAATGTACGTACACAATATAGGTCACTTGAAAATGTAATCAATTACTTTGTATCCAAAAATGAGATGTTTTCTTTAAAAAGCTTGTTTAAACATGTAGTTATGGTATTCTTGCTACCTGCCTCCTTAGTCTTGGGGTTACTGTGATGTCTGATTTGCTTCGAGTTTGCTTATATTCCATTTTTCTGTTCCTTTGCTTGTGCAGTTTTCTGGTCTGGATGCAGTTTGTACCTGTGCCCCTTTCTGGTTTTCCTTTCTGCCTGAGTACTGCAGAGCTTGTCGTTTTATCAAAGCTGGCGCTCTGGTTCCTGGAATTCATCTCCTGTTTACAGCACTACTGTAGGTCAGAACGTCTGCTATGAAGTACCAAAATTAAAGGTTTATCAGCATTTCTCTATAGGAGTGTAGAGGTATATTTTCTGTTGAAAATCTTTTTACTTTAATTGGCTGTTACAATTGAACTACACTTACATCCCGCATAACAGGAGGTTCACCTGTTAGTAGCAGTTAATTTAAAAGGCTGTTTGATACTTCCCCTTTCCTTCTGCAGTGTGAGTGGTCTTTTTTGAGTCTTTTTAGAGGTTTTCAAATGTAGCTGAAGCATGGGACAGATCCTGACTTAGGTTGCCAGGTTTACCACTGCTTTTAAAAACCTTAAATTACCTTTTAAGTGAACACTTTATAAAATAGTGGTAGAGTTCTTATGATTTGTAGGAAGTCCATAAATGCATATTTAGTTTAGCTGGGCTGCTTCATCATATGAAAGGTTAAATTGATCTAAAACAATTTAGCTTGAAAAAACTGTTAAAACTGCAGATTTTTAAGTAAATATATTGAAAACTGGAAACATCTAGAGAAGTAATTCCAAGCAGAGATTCCTTAGCTGTGAAGGACAGAACAGGAGGAGGGAGCAAAAGATAAACTTAGAAATAAAAGCAAGTTCAAGCTACCATTGTATCCTTGACATTGGTAATATTATCTGTATTGCAGATTGGCAGTAATGTCCGGCTCTTTTGCCTACCCATCCCAAACCAGATGATGTTATGCACGTGTCAGTCGGGAGAACAATGGGTTTGGTGTTTCTATTAATGACCCATTTCCCCTTTTATCAATTAGATTTTAATTACATTAGCACCTTCTAGTAGCATTAAAGGATTATGGGGCAAGACAATAAACACTTATTGGTATAAAAGTATAAGTTTGAAGAAGGCAGTTAATTTCCCTCCAAAAGCAATATTCATCTACTGATGACCATTCAAGAAACATGAGAAATGTTGACTTTATTGTCAATTTTTTGTCTTTTATGACAATTAAAACCAGGACTTTGAACTGGGTACTTTCAAACACAGGTTTAGTGTTCAGCTGCACTTCCTCCATCAATTGTCAACTTTGACCTGTGATGCTAGTTCTGTTTTTAAATATGTTGTCCACAAATAGTAAAGTATTAACAAATCTTTTTAAACATTTAGCTCAAATCAGACACACTGATCCAGTTTTATTTTACTCGCTCCAAGGTTTTTTTGTTTGGTCTCTACAAAGGTAACAGTAAGCCAGAGCTTTATCATTACAGGTTTATTTAAGAATCATATTGATCATATGATGTTATCAGCAAGTATGGAATCAGCACAGCTGCTGCTAAGACACAAATATATCTAGACTTGAGGTTTCAGCAGTTAGTAAGGTTATTTTGAGATATAATCACCATTTGAAGATGTTCCATTAATGCTTAAGATAAGCGTAGTTTTTAAAATGGCAGAAAAATTGATTGACACATTTAGTATATGCTGGATGCAATGTTTTCAGAACTCAGTTTCTGTGAAGCTTGGGTGTAATCCTTCTCAGTTTAGATTTTTCAAGTGACATGACAATACCTCATCTCCAAAAGCCTTTAACTGTTTGCAAATAAAGTGGAAGAAAATTAAGGACTGCATGATAAACCAGGGTGTCATTCACTGAGATCAGCATTAGTCAATTCAGAAGTGATAGTGGAAAATGTGTTTTACAGATTTCTTAATAAGATACCTGTTCCTACACCACTTATGATATTTTGTATCTATAAAGTACTGTAAATGTTGTGTAGCAATTGAGCATAAGCATGGCTAGCTGCCAGCTAAATCAGGTACTTGGGAAACTCTGAAACTTGGGGAACTTGTCATAGAATCATAGAATCACAGAATTGTAGGGGTTGGAAGGGACCTCCAGAGATCATCGGGTCCAACCCCCCTGCCAAAGCAGGCTCCCTAGGACATAGCACTGAGATAGGCGTCCAGGCGGGTCTTGAATATCTCCAGTGAAGGAGACTCCACCACCTCCCTGGGCAGCCTGTTCCAGTGCTCTGTCACCCTCACTGTGAAGAAGCTTTTCCTCATGTTGGTGCGGAACTCCCTGTGTTCCAGCTTGTAGCCATTGCCCCTTGTCCTATCCCCACAGACCACTGAAAAGGGGCTGGCTGATTCCCCCTGCATCCCCTGCTTCAGGTAATTATAAACTCCAATTAGGTCCCCCCTTAGTCTTCTCTTCTCAAGGCTGAACAGTCCCAACTTACTCAGCCTTTCCTCATAGGGGAGATGCTCCAGGCCCTTAATCATCTTTGTAGCCCTTCTTTGGACTCTCTCCAGGAGATCCCTGTCCTTTTTATACCAAGGAGCCCAGAACTGGACACAATACTCCAGGTGGGGCCTGACCAGGGCAGAGAACAATATTTTCTCTGGCCATTTTTGTTTCATCTACTTCTCATTTTCATGGTGTTTTACAGTTTCAAAATAAGGAAAAAAACAGACTAAAGTCATATTTTGGGGACACAGCAGTGTCCATGATATTTTAATTAAATCACAAATTGATGACAGTATATTGATTATCAATCTTGTAGCTGGAGCCTAAATTGAGACTATGGGCCTGTCAGTATTGTGGCTTTTTCAGAGTTTGCTATCAGCCAAATGAGGGAAACAAGAATTAAAAAAGCAAGTGTGGTTTGTAAGTGAGAACTTGTAACTGAATTAAGTTGTGCACTGGGGATTTTTCAGCTTTGCTGTTTTGATGGATGTGTGCTGGCAGCCCAGACAGCCACCCGTGCCCTGGGCTGCATCCCCAGCAGCGTGGGCAGCAGGTCGAGGGAGGGGGTTCTGCCCCTCTGCCCCGCTCTGGGGACACCCCCCTGCAGTGCTGCCTCCTGCTCTGGGGCCTCAGCACAGAGCTGTTGGAGCGGGTCTAGAGGAAGGCCACAAAAATGACCCGAGTGCTTGAGGCTCGGATGAAGACAGGCTGAGACCCTTGGGGCTATTCAGCCTGGAGAAGAGAAGGCTCCGGGGAGATCTTATTGCAGACTTCCAGTGCTTAAACAGGGCTTAGAAGAAAGATGAGGACAAACTTTTTAGTAGGGCCTGCTGTGATAGGACAAGGGGCGATGGTTTTAAACTAAAAGAGGGGAGATTCAGACTAGATATAAGGAAGAAATTTTTTACAATGAGGGTGGTGAAGCACCGGCATCGGTTGCCCAGAGAGGTGGTAGAAGCCCCATCCCTGGAAACATTCAAGGCCAGGCTGGACGGGGCTCTGAGCAACCTGATCTAGTGGAGGACGTCCCTGCTCATGGCAGTGGGGTTGGACTAGGTGGGCTTTGAAGGTCCCTTCCAACCCAAACTATTCTATGGTCTTAGAATTCTATGATTTGAAGATTGCCTACTTCAGATATCCAAGCTATGTGTGGCATCCTGTAAAGACCAGGGAGGTTGGTGAGGGCTGCTGTAGTTGAAAGCAGGTGCCTTTAGGGAGCAGTTCAGGAGTTGCCTGGAGTTTCTGATGCTCTGTGGACTGTATATGGATCCAACTGGCAAGCGAGGGTAGGGAGCAATAACGTTTCTCATTGGGAAAGTCTTGATGAGCTCTGCTTGAAAAAATACCTGACTCAGTGTTGCACTCTATTGGTAGTCAGAACACCGAGTCCCTTTCTGGGAATAAGCAAGAAGATTTTGACCTACTTTAATGAAAGTGTAGCAGTTAAGATATTCTCCTCAGGTCTAGGTTAGAAAGCAGCGCTCCTACTTCCCGCAAGTGCATCCGAAACCCCTTGCCTGTTATCTTTGCAAATCTGTTTCCGTTCTCAATGCGGTAACCAGTGGGCATCAAGTGAAACTGCTGCGTGTAGGTGTAGAAAGCGTTTCTTCACAAATCAGGTGAGTTATGAAACTCCTTACTGCAGGATATTGTAGGTTACTAAAGTTTCATGAGAGTTGAAAAAGTAGGTAGGTAAGTTTGTGGAATAAAAATTCACTGGGCTGCTGAAATGCTTCTGATTCACACACCTCCTGAGTTGCAAATGAAGAGGAGAGGTTCTGGAGATGAATTACTGGTTTTGCCCTTCTCTCATATTCTTTTCCTCACCGTTCTTTTTCTGAATCTTGTGGCTACTTCTAACTGCTTATAGAATGCGCTA